>CAUYPK010017740.1:0-62970 GCA_963574355.1 Loris lydekkerianus | reverse complement strand
AGTACTAGTTTTTCCAGATCTTTAAAGTATGACAGAGGTGCTTTAATAGGGATTGCATTAAATCTGTAGATTGCTTTGGGTAGTGTCAACATTTTAACAATGTTGATTCTTCCCAGCCATGAGCATGGTATGTTTTTCCATTTGTTAATATTTTCTGCTATTTCTTTTCTCAGAGTTTCATAGTTCTCTTTATAGAGATCTTTAATGTCCTTTGTTAGGTACACTCCCAGATATTTTTTTTCCTTTGGCACTACTGTGAAAGGAATAGAGTCCTTGACTGTTTTTTCACCTTATCTATTGTTGGTATGTATGAATGCTACTGATTTGTGAATATTGATTTTGCAGCCTGAGACGCTGCTATATTCCTTGATCACTTCTAAGAGTTTTAAAGCTGAGTCCCTGGGATTTTCCAGATATACAACGATATCATCTATGAAGAAGAGTGAAAGTTTGACCTCTTCTGACCCTATATAGATACCCTTGATCACTTTATCTTGCCTGATTACAATGGCTAAGACTTCCATTACAATGATAAAAAGCAGTGGAAACAGATTGCAGCCATGCCTGGTTCCTGATCTGAGCGAAAATGTTTTCAGTTTTACTCCATTCAATGCAATATTGGTTGTGGGTTTGCTGTAGATTTATCAGTTTAAGAAACGTCCCTTTTATGCCTATTTTCTTAAGTGTTCTGATCATGAAAGAATCCTGGATATTATCAAAAGCCTTTTCTGCATCAATTGAGAGAATCATATGGTCTTTTTTTTTCAATTTGTTTATGTGATGTATTATATTTATAGATTTACATATATTGAACCAGCCTTGAGACCCTGGGATAAAACCCACTTCGTCATGGTGTATAATTTGTTTGCTGTGTTGGTAGATTCTGTTTGCTAGGATCTTATTGAATATTTTTGCATCAATATTCATTAAAGATATTGGTCTATAATTTTCTTTTCTTGTTGGGTCTTTTCCTGGTTTGGGGATTAGGGTGATATTTGCTTCATAGAACGTGCTGGGAAAATGTGCTGGCACATTTTCTATGTTTTGGAAAAGATTAAGTAATATGGGTACTAGTTCCTCCTTGAAGGTTTGGTAGAATTTTGATGGGAAGCCATCTGGTCCTGGAGTTTTCTTTTTGGGGAGATTTTGTATAGTTGATGCATTTCAGAACTTGATATAGGCCTATACAATATTTCCTCTTCTTCCTGGCTAAGTCTAGGAAGGTGGTGTGCTTCCAAGTATTGGTCAATTTCCTTCAGATTTTCATATTTCTGAGAATAGAGTTTTTTTGTAATATTCATTAAGGATTTTTTGAATTTCTGATGAGTCTGTGCTTATTTCATGTCTGTCATTTTTCTTGATGAAATTAGAGATTTTACTCTTTTATTTCTGGCTAGGTTAGCCAAAGGTTTATCTATTTTATTGACCTTTTCACAAAACCCAATTTTTTGATTCATTGATCTATTGTATAATTTTTTTGTTTTCAATTTCATTTAATTCTGCTGTAATTTTGGTTATTTCTTTTCTTCTGCTGGGGTAGGAATGTTCTTCCTTTTCCAGTTGCTTGAGATGTCCCATTAAGTTGTTGATTTCCTCTCTTTCCATTCTCTTGAGGAAGACTTGCAATGCTATAAATTTTCCTCTTAGGATTGCCTTTGCAGTATCCCATAGGTTACTGGTAGTTCATGTCTTCATTATCGTTTTGTTCCAAAAATTTGGTAATTTCTTTCTTAATCTCATCTATGACCCAGCTGTCATTCACCATAAGATTATTTAGTTTCCATGTCTTTGTGTGAGTTTGCATATTCCTGTTGTTACTGAATTCAACTTTTATTCCATGATGGTCCAAGAAGATACAAAGAATAATTTTATTTTATTTTTTTAATTTGTTGAGGTTAGACTTGTGACCTAAAATGTGATCAGTTTTGGAGGATGTTCCATAGGCTGATGAGAAGAATGTGTATTCAGTTTTGTTAGGATGAAATGTTCTGTAGGTATCTGTTAGATCCAATTGTTGAATGGTTAAGTTTAAGTCTAAAATTTCTTTGTTTAGTTTCTTATTGGAAGATCTATCCAACACTGTAAAGGGGGTGTTAAAATCTCTGACTATTATGATGCTAGAGGAAATCAAGTTGCTCATGTCAGTTAGCGCCTCTCTTATAAGTTGAGGAGCATTCTGGTTGGGTACATAAATATTAATAATTGAAATCTCATCATGTTGAGTGTTTCCCTTAACAAATAAGAAGTATTTGTTACTTCTTTCCTTACTTTTGTTGGTTTAAAGCCTATTGTATCTGCAAATAAAATTGCAACACCTGCTTTTTTCTGATTTCCATTTGCCTGAATTATAGATGACCATCCCTTTAGCCTGAGTCTATATTTATCTTTAAAGGTAAGATGAGATTCTTGTATGCAGCATATATCTGGCCTGAGTTTTTGTATCCAGTCAGCCAGCCTGTGCCTCTTTAGAGAACAATTTAAGCCATTCACATTAATTGAGAGTATTGGTAATCCTGGTAGTATTTTGGATGCCAAGTTTTTCAAAAGTCCAGGGGACCTTTTTAATCCTTTTGCCACTGTGGAAGTTTGATTTGATCAAAAGTTTCTGAGTGAGTTTACTTTGGTGGTAGAGCATTGTGCTGGTCATTGTGGAGGATGGGTCTGAGAATATCCTGGAGAGCTGCTTTAGTTATGGCAGATTTCTTCCACATGTGAATGTCATTAAAGTATTTAATTTCTGCATCATAAATTAAACTTAGTTTAGCTGGATACAGGATCCTGGGTTGAAAATTGTTTTGTTTTAGGAGGTTGAAGGTAGATGACCTACCTCTTCTGGCTTGAAAAGTTTCAACAAAGAGATCTACAGTCATTCTAATATTCTTCCCCTTGTAGGTTATGGTTTCCTTACGTCTGGCTGCCTTAATATGAAGGCAGTATTTTGTCCTTCATATTAACATTGGCAAAGTTAATTATAATGTGTCTGGGAGATGCTTTGTTTGAATTAAGTCGTACTGGGGTTCTGAAAGGGTCTACTATCTGAATTTCAGAATCTCTTACAATGTTTGGGAAGTTCTCCTTGATTATCTCTTGGTGTAAACAAAGCATCTGGGCCTTTCAATGCAACGTCATCACCTTCAGGAATTCCTATAAGGCAAATGTTTGCTTTTTTGGAATTATCCCAGAGCTCTCTGAGAGAATGATCCATTTTTGCTATCCACTTCTCTTCCTCTTTGAGCATTTGGGAGCATTCAGAAGCTTTGTCTTCAATGTCAGAAATCCTTTCTTTTGCCTGCTCCATTGTGTTACTGAGGGATTCTACTATATTTCTCATATCTTGGAGGACTACAACTTCTTTTTTCAATGTGTCAAAAATCTTTGGTGATTTTGTCTTTGAATTCATTGAACTCATGAGACAACTTTTGAATTATTCCTAGATTTTCTATTTCCAACTTTACTTCCATTCTGTTAATCTTATTTGCCATCCAAATTCTAAACTCAATTTCTGACATCTCAGCCATTTGTTTATGAATGAGATCTTCTGGTGTGGCTGCTTTGTTGTTCCTTGGGGGACTTGATCTACTCTGATTATTCATGTTGCCAGAGTTTTTCTGCTGATTTCACCCCATGAATGTTTTTTACCATCTGGCTGAGAAGGCAAGGTGAAATTGGACTGGGGGCTCCAGAGGTTGTGGTTAACCAGCCCTTTGCCAAAGAGCTGGGACTGGTGACTGCAGCTTTTCCCCTACAGCTTTGCAAAGGACCTGTACAGTACAGGAGACTCTGGGGACCTGCTTGGTATGGTGGAGCTAGGTGGCTCTGTCTTATATTCATCTGCTCTCTGTCCAATCCTAGTGAATCAGTAACTCTGGGTTGAAGTCTCAGCTATGGAGAAATGCATCCCACCCCCCATGGGCAACAACTGGAAGAGGAAAAATCAAACCTTCCTACTACAACAGAACTAGGGTACCACCTTGGAGGGTCCTCAGGTGATTTGCCTAGTTCAAGAATTCCAAACCATTTGTCCCAGTCAGCACCAACTCTCTAGTGGGAGAGTTCAAAAGGTCTCCAACAACTTGATAGCAGGGGTCTACTGGCAGCTCAAGTGTGGCTCCGGTGCTCTGTGGAATCAAAAAGGCCCGCCCAGTAGAAGAGTTGGACCAAGGGGGTTGGTTCCTTTTTCCCCACCTTCACCTTCTTCACCACCAGTCTCTGGTAACCCCAGTCTTTCTGGTAACCCCACTGCCAGATTCTGGTAACCCAGTCTCTGTGGCCCAGTTCTGTCCAATAAGCAAATGTGCCAGGGCTTTGCTCCTGCCAGAGTCAAAGTAAAGTCAATGCCTCCTTGCCCCGGCCACCACCCTCTGCCACTAGCCTCCGGGGGAGCTGAAGGCTGCCTGCCTCAGGTACTCAATGGCAACTGGGGAGTGTTGCCAATTCTAAAATTTGTTTCTCCGAGCTCAGTCCAATTGTAAAATTTGTTTCCTTGGCGTTGCAGCTTGCCTCAGCAGAGAAGATGTGCAATTGTCTATCTCTTCTCTCAGCTCAGCTCTCCCCTTCAGCTTTCTTTCTGGCTGTTATCTCCCTCTGGATTGGAGCTTCTGTTGAAAGCTGGCTCCAGTCAGGCATCATCCCCACTCCCCCTTGTTCTGTTGTTCTGGGAGAGCTGAGCTAAACGTCTATCCCATCAGCTATCATGCTCCACCTCCATAGTTTTTCTATTTTTAGTAAAGATGAGGTCTTGCTCTTGTTCAGGCTGGTCTTGAACTCCTAAGCTCAGGAGATCCACCCGCCTCTGCCTTCGCCTCCGCCTCCCAGAGTGTTGAGATTACAGGCGTGAGCCTCCATGCCTGGCCTAAAATTATAATTCTTGATGTAAAAGGTAAATGTGATCTATATTAGAATCACATTGGCTTTTTATGCCCTAGATCTGTCTTTCTTAAATATTTATATTTGGGTCTAGTTTCTAGGCATAAATCTCAGTTCTGTTCACTCAGCTGATTTCTGTGCCAGATGCTGTTCTGAGCACATAAATGTTTTAATGGGATAGACCAAAACATTTGTGATAAGTTAGTGGTAAATATAATAATGTAGTCACTTATATAGTTGTGATACAGTAATGATAAGTATAGAGAAGAAGGTAAAAGTAAACAGGGAAGGGTAACAGAGAGTTGGGGAGAGGGACATAATGGATATTGAATTGAATCAGGAGATCGTAGTGGTCTTATTGAAAGGTAATGTTAAGAGCAGATTCTAGGGAAGTTCCCCATCCCTCCTCCTCCTCCTTGGGAAGACTCAGGATGGTTTTATTTTGACTTGTTCATTTTATTATAGCTCTGAGAGAGATGTGAGGTGAGTGTCAGTCTATGTAAGTCTAGTGTAAATAGCTGCTTTAGAAAAAACATTGCTCTTTCAACAGACTTAGCACAACCTTTTTGCTTACTTGCCTCCTCCCTCCCTTCCCCCTTCCTACTTCCTTCCTTCCATCCTTCATTCCTTTCCTCCCTCTTACTCCCTCCTTCCTTCCTATCCTCTTTCCCTCCCTCCCTTCCCTCCTTCCCTCTCTTCCCCCTTCTTCCTTCCTTCCCTCTTCCTTACTTCCTTACTTTCTCCCTTCCTCCTACTCCCTCCTTCTTTCCTTTCCTTCCTTCTTTCCTTCCCTTTTATTACCTCCTTCCTTCCTTCCCTTCCTCCTACTCCCTCCTTCTTTCCTTTCCTTCCTTCTCTCCTTCCCTTTTATTACCTCCTTCCTTCCTTCCCTTCCTCCTACTCCCTCCTTCTTTCCTTTCCTTCCTTCTTTCCTTCCCTTTTATTACCTCCTTCCTTCCCTCCCTCTCTTCCTATCCCCCTCCCCCTTCTCCCTCCCTCCCTCCCTCCTCCCCCTGCCTCCCTTTCTCCCTCTCCCCCTTTTCCCTCCTTCCCTCCCTCCCTCCTTCGCACCCTACTTTCCTTCCTTCCTTCCAGTATTAGCACACTAATTGATGGTTTTTAAGTAATATTTTTCTCCTATTATTATCATGAAAGGAATAGTAAAATGGAAAGCTGCTCCTCTGTCTGGACTTGTTATAAACTGCTAAGTTGCCAGACTTGTTATAAAGTTTGATTCCAGAGGGACTTTAAATGTCATTTTATAGGTAGATTTGTCACTCTCAAACACAGAAATCCAGCCATCCACTAATATCATTTTAAGATTTTGAGCCCAATATGTGGTTGTTCTCATCTTATGCCTAGAAGAGTAGTGCAGCGAGATGCTAGGTAGACTTTTTAGAATGTGTCTGATCTGAGGGTAAGTTACCTTGGGATTTTGTTTGACGTATCTTGCAATAAATCAAATAAGTAAGTATGTTTTTTTCAGGTTACAAAAGCAGTTTGGATATTTATTGCAGATTCCAGTAATTCTAATATTTTTCTCTAGATAATAAGAGTAACAAGATGTCTGGCCAATAAAAATGTGGAAGAATTTTCAAGTGATCAAAATAGATTTATCACTAACGTATTATGACCATTACTTGCATGTGTTAAAACAAATTTGGTAATCTCCACCTACCTGCCTCTTTGTGAAGTTTCTTTGTTATTATATTACTAAATCTTTTGCAAGATTGTCTTGCTAAAGTATCACCCAACTCTATTTAAATTGTGAAATTCAGTTTAATACTCATCAGCCTGAAGAAAAACTATTAACTAAATTCTATGCTGGGCATTTACAAATAAAAATCATTCTTTTAAGTGAGTGTCATTTAAAAACTGTATATACTATTTTATTGATTTCAGAAAGATTATTTTCACAATAATAGTACATTATGTTCTAATAAATATTTATTCACTCAGGATACGCACACTAACACACAAATAAGTAGATGGTTGAAGCTTCAAAGTACACTGCCTTAGAGCATGGCCATAAACTATTTTTTTCAGTAGAAGAATGTCATGCTGACATTTTAAAGCATTATTTCAGTGCCTTTATAGATTTGAGTGCTGCCCTAGTCACTAGTGTTCTGCCTCAAAGCTTTGTCTACTCATTTAGTTTCTGTTTGTTTTGTTTGATTTTTAGTTGTATATATATGTTTCAGATTCAGGAAGCAGATTTTTGATGGGACCATATTTATAGAATAAAAACTCTTTTTTTTTTAGACAGAGTATCATTCTATCACCCTGGGTAGAGTGCTATGGTGTCTATAGCAAACTCAAACTCGTGGGCTCAAGCAATCCTCTTGCCTCAGCCTCCCAAGTAGCTGCTTCTATAGGTGCCTGCCACAACACTTACCTACTTTTCTAGAGATGGGGACTCACTCTTGTTCAGGCTGGTCTTGAACTCCTGAGCTCAAGCAATCCACTTGCCTCGGCCTCTCAGAGTGCTGGGATTGCAGGCATGAACCACTGTGTCT
The DNA here is from genome assembly GCA_963574355.1 of Loris lydekkerianus. Classification (NCBI taxonomy): domain Eukaryota; kingdom Metazoa; phylum Chordata; class Mammalia; order Primates; family Lorisidae; genus Loris; species Loris lydekkerianus. The sequence goes on along the minus strand of CAUYPK010017740.1, from coordinate 55,588 downwards.
GACTGTAATAAAATCTTTTATGCATCAACTGTGAATTAATTTTCGAAGTATATTGTGCTAGCAATCTTCTTTTTTTTTTTCACCCAGGCTGGAGTGTAGTGGCACAGTCATAGCTCACTACAGTCTCTAACCTCAGGGTTCAAGCAATCTTCCCATCTTAGCCTCCCAAGTAGCTGGGGCTACAGGTGCATGCCACCACATTCCCGTAATTTTTAAATTTCTTATAGAAGCAGGGTCTTGCTTGCTGTATTGCGTAGGCTGTTCTCATACTCCGGGCCTCAAGCAGTTTCCCCTACTCAGTCTCACAAATTGCTGGGACTAAAGGTGTGAGCCACTATGCCTAGCCAGAACTAGGAGTCTAATAAAAAGACATTTTTCTTTTTTTTCATACATAAAAATTTGTTACAAATCATAAACACTTAAATGTAATTGTGGAATAATAAGAAAACCCGAAGCAGAACAAAGAAAACACTCAATCCCTCATAATTACAGAAATAATGAGGTAGTGATGTTATTAACCAGCCCAGGGGTCCTGTTGGGAAAAGGTACCCTATATGTCTAAATTCTCCTATGTGAACGAAAGCTGAAGGTTTGCATATGATTTTTTTTAACATTTCTTTTTAAGATAAAAATAAAGAAGCCTTTACATACAATTAATAGTGACTATTTTCTTAAATAAAAGTTTTAAATAGAAGCTTTACCAATATTTTATTAACTCTTAAATGGGCTGTATTTCTTTGGCTGAAGTAAACGAACCCTCTTAGAAAACCACATAACATATTTGCCTACTTTCAATAAGGAATTACTAATTAAATACATAAAAAGTAAATTAAAATGATACACATTTCTAATTATTTATCCAATTGACACATATTCTCCCCAGGAACTTCAACTAATGGAGATTGAGGCACATGGTTTTGATTCTTCCTTTTTCAACATGGTTTTGTAAATTCTTGCAATTTTTTTTTTTTTTTCAAATGCAGCAGATAAGTATTTATTTACATTTCTGCTTTGACTATAGGTATTCTTTAAGCTTCTTTTCGAAGCTAGTAGGCATATCAGCTTTAGTTCGTTGGTTGATTTTCATATTAGTAAACTTCAAAATCATTTTGAATGTGCTTTCTAGACTTCTGCTTACATATATCATCCCTGTGTTACGATTTTTCATGTTCCTGAAGCAAGAATCCTAGCAAACATATCCCCTTGTATTTTACAGACCTGGTATGCCCATCATCTTCACTAAATTTGCTCTTGACTTCTTAGAGGTTCTGCACAGAGTGAGTTCTGAGATCACCAGATTTGACTTCTGTCACTTTTTGCACCCAGCATCTCTGCCTATTTAAGCACAGATAGTCATCACTGTCTAAAGTTCCATCCAGGCTGTGATGGGGTAGAAGAGTCATATCCCAAAACAGACAGTGGGTGGAGTCACTGGTAGTCAGCTTCATGTTTTATCGGCATTCTTTCGATAAAATCACAGGCAGAGTGGAAAGAATGCACTTTTGAGTCAGACAGACAGACTTTTGAACAGCAGCTAAACCACATTCCAGATGTGTGACCTCTGAAAAATTGCCTAACCTTCCATTGTCTCAGTGTCCTCATCTGGAAAGTGAGGATAATGGTGCCCTTCTTGCAGGGATGCTTTGAGGATGAGTAATTGTGTTTGTAAACCCCGTAGCACATGCCTCCCTCACCTTGCCAGCACCATCATCATCATGGTCATTCCACAACACGCTCTCTGATTTAAAGATAATGCTATTTACAGTCTCTTCTCTGCTTCACTTAATCATTAGCAAACACAATTGAAAACAAGCTACAGAGTAGTCTATTCACATATATACACATAAATGTATTTCACCAATTGTAATAGAAATGTATACATTGAAGGGGAGAAGTGAGTCTATCCTATTGCACAAATAAACCTGAGCAGCAATTAACCGAATTGCCCAGAACATCAGTAGTTGTATTCTAAATACAAGCCAACCAACTAAAAATGTTGTGACATCAAGCCTAACCACAGAAGGAGGATACAGGACAGGATAAAATCAGGGGGAAACTCTACTGGCTTCTCCAGTAGAGTTGGCAGAATTGATCCAAGCGCCTACCAGGGAAAATGCTATTCATAGGCCAACCGGGCAATCTCAGAGTAAGAATGATGGAAATGATGGCCTGGCTTTTACCTTTTTTGTGAGGACACATCTATCTTTGAAGATGGTGATGTTGAATAACTTAATTTATGGGAACATTTTCAAACAAAATCATCTGCCACTGAACACTCTTGGTGTACATGAGTGGAGGATAAGCATGAGCATGTTGTATACTCCACCGTTACAGTGAAGTCAGCTTGTATATGAGGGTTAGATCGTAAAGTTACTATCTCATAGGTTCAGAATTGGATGTAGTCAAAATTTAAGGGTATCAGCTTGGTCCTGTAGCTCAGTAAAGGGCACCGGCCACATGCATGGAGGCTGTTGCGTTCAAAACCGGCCCGGGCCAGCTAACTAACAGTGGCAATTGTAGCAAAAAAATAGCCAGGTGTTATGGCAGGCACCTATACTCCCAGCTACTTGGGAGGCTGAGGCAAGAGAACTGCTTGAGCCCAGGAGTTTGAGGTTGCTGTGAGCTGTGATGCCACAGCCCTCTACTGAGGGTGACAAAGTAAGACTCTTGTCTCAAAAAAAAAAAAAAAAATGGTATCACAGCATTGATGGCATACTTTTTCCCACTAATTCAAATACACCTAATTTTTTCTCTAGAATTAAATCATTGGGCTTTTTTTTTTTTTTTTCTAACTTACTAAAAGAGATTAAACTTTTTAAAAAAGAGAAGAAAATGGAAAATGCTAGACTGTCACTCCACAAAGTATCTCATACTCTGCAAAACACTCCAGAGTTGAGACTTCCTAAAGAAATGGTGAATGTACATCTGTGCATTGAGGGGAATGACAGATAACAGGCCAGCACCCTCTATTTTCTTTAGTGTTGTATTTTATTTGCTGCTGCTCCTTTTCCCTTCCTCTTCCTCTTCCTCTTCCTCTTCCTCTTCCTCTTCCTCTTCTTTTGAGTTGCATGTAATTGGGTTTGCTTCATTTATACATGGAAGGTAACTCCATCTTCTTTGTAAAGCCATTTGTTTTCCTTGGGTTTTGTACTATTTATTTTAAAGAGTAAGTTTCAGAACTTAATTTTTTTTGTACCTTTAAAGTGGATAAAATACATAAGCCCCCTCCTGCTGCCTGGTATATCACAGATGATCAACAAATTCCCGTCCCTTCCCTCCTCTCCCTCAAAACCTCTTCTATTTTTACAGCCTCGGGTTTTATCCCCGGGTGATTCCACATTCACAGTGGAATCCCAGCCCATCCTCTCTGTCACATGGCAGTGCTCGTCTGAGGTTAGGGAGTGAGATTTTCTTCTCTTAGTCTCACTGTGTCTAGACTTGAATTTGTCTCCTTCCCCTCTGCTTCTCTTTATTTTAAGATTAAAAGAGCCAAGTTCAGTAGGGGACTTACAGCAACGTCTATTAGTGCCCTTGAGTATATGCCCTAACCATCATGTCCAGACATTCTGGGGCCAAATGCTATTCAATCGTAGCTCCTGCTCCTTTGGTTCATTCAACAAATGGTTTTACGTCCATAACAGCCTAATTATTGACTATAATATAAATATTATTTTATATTATAAATAATATAAAAATTATTGAGTATAATAAATAAATCCAAGGAGCACCTCCAATTTGCCACCTAGAGAAACAGTTGTTGAACAAGGTTTGGACGACATTCTGTTTTCACAGAGCTCAAGGTCTGTTTGAGGATGAAGATGAGCAAGCTGGTGATTACAGCATAGCATGGGGATTCCTTCAGTTGCGGGAGTACACATGAACTTGGTCATAACCCGAATTGAAAGCATCAGAGAAGATTCCCTTAAGGCGTATCTAAGCTGAATCCTAAACCACTAGTAAGAATTAGCCAAGTGAAGAGCAGGAATATGCTTGAAGAGCAGGCAGCACAGGATGAGGCCTCAACATGCTCAGATCACCCATGAGTTTCAGGAAGTGTAAGTTTCACATAGCTGGAGTGCCCAAGACAAGGAGAGAGGGGCAGAAATTCAGGGTAGAGGTATTAGTGTAGCCCACCACCCAGAATTCATATAAACCTATTGAATAATTTGTGTTTGATTCCGTAAGCAGTGGTGGACCAACAGGAGGTCCTGGTGAGAAGTTACAGAGTCCAGACTTATGCCTGGGTGGGAGAGGCGGGAGCTAGAGAAGAGCTCAGGATTAAGGACATTGTGTAGTTTTTATCATTGTTTTTGTTTTCTTAAGGTAGGAAAAGCTTTATTTGTTTTAAGTGCAGATAGAAAGGAAGTGAAGGTTCAGGAGAGAGATCTCTAAGAGAAGGTGTGAAACTATGTGACTACAGAGAAACAGAAAGGATTGTGAAAGTAATTTTATGGTTGGGGGTCACCACAACATGAGGAACTGTATTAAAGAGTCGCAGCATTAGGAAGGTTGAGAACAACTGGTCTAGATGGATCTAGAATTATCTGCATGTAGGAAGAGCTTTGAGAACATTTCCACGTGCTGGTTTCTGCGTCCTCTAAGCAGGATCTAGAATCACCTGTATGTAGGAGGAGCTTTGAGAACATTTCCACATGCTGGTTTCTGCGTCCTCTAAGCAGGATCTAGAATCACCTGTATGTAGGAGGAGTTTTGAGAACATTTCCACATGCTGGTTTCTGCGTCTTCTAAGCAGGATCTAGAATCACCTGTTTGTAGGAGGAGCTTTGAGGACATTTCCACATGCTGGTTTCTGTGTCTTCTAAGCAGGATCTAGAATCACCTGTTTGTAGGAGGAGCTTTGAGGACATTTCCACATGCTGGTTTCTGCGTCTTCTAAGCAGGTTCTAGAATCACCTGTTTGTAGGAGGAGCTTTGAGGACATTTCCACATGCTGGTTTCTGCGTCCTCTGAAGCAGGATCTAGAATCACCTGTTTGTAGGAAGAGCTTTGAGAACATTTCCACATGCTGGTTTCTGCGTCCTCTAAGCAGGATCTAGAATCACCTGTTTGTAGGAGGACCTTTGAGGACATTTCCATATGCTGGTTTCTGCGTCCTCTGAAGCAGGATCTAGAATCACCTGTTTGTAGGAGGAGCTTTGAGGACCTTTCCACATGCTGGTTGCTGCGTCTTCTAAGCAGGATCTAGAATCACCTGTTTGTAGGAGGAGCTTTGAGGAGATTTCCACACACTGGTTTCTGCATCCTCTGAAGCAGGATCTAGAATCACCTGTTTGTAGGAAGAGCTTTGAGAACATTTCCACATGCTGGTTTCTGCGTCCTCTAAGTAGGATCTAGAATCATCTGTTTGTAGGAGGAGCTTTGAGGACATTTCCACATGCTGGTTTATGCGTCCTCTAAGTAGGATCTAGAATCACCTTTTGTAGGAGGAGCTTTGAGGACCTTTCCACATGCTGGTTTCTGCATCTTCTAAGCAGGATCTAGAATCACCTGTTTGTAGGAGGAGCTTTGAGAACATTTCCACACGCTGGTTTTTGCGTCCTCTAAGCAGGATCTAGAATCATCTGTTTGTAGGAGGAGCTTTGAGAACATTTCCACACGCTGGTTTATGCGTCCTCTAAGTAGGATCTAGAATCATCTGTTTGCAGGAGCTTTGAGAACATTTCCACATGCTGGTTTATGCGTCCTCTGAAGCAGTGGAGGTGATGCACCTGTTGGGCGCCAAGTGATGACAGTGACACTTGCAGTTTCTCTTGGTCATTTAGCAGTTTATTGAGGACTTGCCTTATGAAGACGGCAGATAACGTAATATGATTCCTGCCCTCGTCACACTGCTCTGTCTGGTGAGAGAGGCCACTGAATGGGGCCTCTGCCTGTTGTCTAATCACAGTTTCTGTGTGTTAGGACGGAGATGTAGATGGCGCACTGGGAACCTGACCATGGGAGCTGGGGCTCGAGGCTCAGAACAGGCTTTCTCAAGGAAGCACAGTTTGAGTCCTGTGCTGAAGGGCATATTGGCTTCAGGGAGAGGTTGCGTACTTGTGTCCTGGCATGAGGACAGGCACAGGGGTTGGGTCACACAGGGCCTTGTAGGCCATTTGGAGAATTGTATCCATATCAGGAAACTGTGTGTGTGAGAATGTCAAGCAAGGGCGTGACAGGTTAGCTCCTTAAAAGGCCCATCTGGCTGCCGGGTGACGCTGGATGGCGTGGCAGATCGGCAGGTATGAGGCAGCTCTCCAGCTGTTCCAGGACTGGGCCCCAATGCGGTGTCATGGGCTATGGTGGCAGCAGTGGCAGTGGAGAGTCAGAGCTGGAGGAGATTAGGGAGGTGAAATTGGCAGTCTCTGGAAGTTGATTGTGGAGAATGTAAGAAGAAGGAGGTGACGAGAAGGCTCCCAGGTGTGAGCAGAGAGGAGAATGAAGGATGGAAATTGCCGTCATGGGGATCTAAAACTCAGCTGAGAAAGAAAATGGAGTAATTGCTGGAGAGCACGAAGGTCCGGGAAGACCAGAGTGCTGGTGTCCCTGCTCTCCAGGGCTATATCAGTTTTCTGCGCTCAGGAGGTCAGGTGGCAGATCTTAGGAGGTTTCCTTGGTAATGTTGATGAATGGATCATGCATAGGAGAGTTAAAGGTGGTGGTAAACCATGAAGACATGTTGGCTAGTGGAAATGAAGAGTCACATGAAGGCTTGTTATACTACACGTCAGAAGAAAGTAGGCCTGGCGCAGTGGCTCACTCCTGTGATCTTAGCACTCTGGGAGACCAAGATGGCAGAATCTATTCAGGTCAGAAACTTGAGACCAGCCTGAACAAGAGTGAGACCCCATCTCTACCAAAAAATAGAAAAAAATTAGCCAGCCATGGTGGCGGACACCTGTAAGCCCAGGTACTCAGGAGGCTGAAGTGGCAGGATTGCTTGAGCCTGAGAGTTTGAGGTTGCTGTGAGCTATAATGGTGCCACTGCCCTCTACCCAGGGTGACAAAGAAGACTGTATCTAAGAAAGAAAGAAAGGAGGAGGGAGAGAGGAAGGAAGAAAGAAAAGAAATAAGGGTACTAGGAGTCCTTATATGATCAACAGTGTGGGAGGAACAACTGAATATTGACAAGTCTCAGAGCTGGACTCACAGTGTATTTCTGATGAAATGGCTCCTACTGCTGGCGAAGGCTGGGTGTGCCAGCTGGTTGTTGGGGTGGAATAGAGAAGGGGAGGTCACCAGAGACCAGGAAGTGGGAGGCTAGTGTGTGGAAGGGCGTTCCACACGGACGTTGACATCACTCGGGATGATGGCAGGGACTGAGGTGCAGGAAATGGCACGCACCAGGTGTTGAGGCTTTAGAACTGTGGTTCTCCACAGGGCACTGCTGCCCACTGGGGAGCATAACGTCCCCTCATGAGGACGCATTTTGTTTAACGTCACAATGGCCGAGGGGATGTAGATGTGACCTTTCTATGGAACTAGGATTTAGACGTGACCTTTGTACGGAACTAGGATCTGACCTGCGTGTCTGCATGACTTCCAGATGCTGCAGTGGACATTCAGACACCTCAGCATGTGGTGGGGTTTCTAGACAAGAGGGCTGCCTTCTGGGACACCAAAACACTATCCCATCCTCTGGGGAGGTATTTCTGCACCAGGTCATTTGTCTCATTTTCTTCTTTTGAATCATCTTGACCTATTAACACTTCTTTCTTTAAGGCTGCTTCCCTCTTTTCTTGCTGTATTCAAGGAAGCCTGGTCCGTGATTCATTTCAGTGCTGGTCCTTACTTCCACGTTGACCGGTGCCTCTGGCCTTTCACCTTCCTGTGCTCCTGTGTAGGGGATGCCTCCTTATCTTTGCTATCCAAGCTTATTTATTATAAGTAGGTGCAAACATCTGACTTCATGGGGTTTTCAGCTCTCATGCCAGGCACGGACATATTGACACCTACTGTTTTGTTATAAGTTACTTTCATATTTTACAGTTAGGACCTTGTATTCATCTGGAGGGGGAATTGTGGGTGTGAGTTGTATTAGTGATGATTAGGGATATAAATGGGATATTGCATAGTATTTATTGTGAACGGGGAGGTTGAGAGCCACTATCTTGGAGAACAAGGGACGCTGCGAGAGAACCAGTAACCGAGGGCAGCCCAGGGAAGGCCAAAGGTGGCAGTGAGCAGCCACCGGAGGACAGGTGTGTTTTGTACAGGCTGAAGGAACTAGACACGGCCTTAGAGCGGGCACAGCACAGTCCCCAAGCCCTGCTTCCCTCCTCGGGACGCACATCCTGCTCTTCCCTTTCTACCCTGTGTTCTTCATTGTCTGGAAGGAGGGGTGGGCCGGGGGATGCACAGTCAGGACCTGGACCCTGTGCCAGGCGCTGCGCACAAGTTCTCATTCTTTCTACCCACAAAAGGGAAGGTATGCACTGATAGGTACAAGGCATAATTAGAATGAAAGCTAATTAGGCTCCTGGCTGCTCCTTGTCCGGTATCCCCAGGTGAGGGCATAATGATGGGTATAGCAGTCTGGCCTTGCAGCTTGTGCTCCGACCACTGTGCTCACCATCCTTAAACCAACCCTGAGGACAACTTCATGGGAAGCTTTTAGATGGAAAAAAAGAATGCCAGCCATTTGGGGCTTGTGCCCTTCTAACTTTTGATTTCACACTTATACTTAAAACCACTCTTTGTTTTTTATTTTATTTTCCCTCAGTCTCTTAATTAACCAGCTACTTTCTTTCCGAGCAGAGTCCACTTTCAGTTTCCACGGCATTTACTGTGCACCTTGTTCATTACCGGCGTTCAGTGTATCTGGTTGATTAAAATGTGTAAGGTCTGTGCCGGTTTTCAAAAGCTTTAAGGACTAACCAAAAACATGTAATGGCAGGAAGAGTCTCAACAGCTGTAAAAGCGGCTGATGGTTTTGCAAATTTAAATTTCATAACTGAATTCGCAGCTAATAGAAAGTCAGGGTCAAAGATTTTTCTTCTATTAAGATATGAAAACATTTAAAATTAAAATTATCATTTCCTGGATGATCCAATCCAGTTTCCTTAGGTACACATATTTTTTTTTAGGCTTTTGTAGATGACATTACTTGGGAATACTCAGATATTCCTGTGTTTCAATTAAAACATAAATATCCCTAACCTTTTCGAGGGAAAGGTAAGCATTTACATTAAAAAGTAAGAAAGCCAAATAAAATAAAATAAAATAAAATAAGCAGCAAAAGAAATTCTGGCTTTCTTTCTTTCTTTCTCTCTTTCTTTTTTTTTTTTTTTTTAAGACAGAGTCTCACTGTGTTACCCTGGGCAGAGTGCTGTGGCGTCACAGCTCACAGCAACCTCAAACTCTTGGGCTCAGGCTATCCTCTTGCCTCAGCCTCCCAAGTAGCTGGGACGCAAGGCACCTGCCACAGCACCTGGGTAGTTTTTTTCTATTTTTAGTAGACACTGTGTCTCATTCTTGCTCAGGCTGGTCTCGAACTCCTGAGCTCAAGGGATCCATTCACCTCGGCCCCCCCAGAGTGCTGGGATGATAGGCGCGAGCCACCTCAACCATCCTTCTAGTTCTTTCTTGTGTATTATTGAACTAAAAGTGATCTCTTTACTTGGGATGCAGAGTTGGATCCATGTTCTCAGTCTTACAGGTTCATGTTAGTTACAGAAACATGTGTATGTTTTATTTGGTAATGAATTTCTGTTATCCTGTTTTTCAGGTCCGGTAGGAGTAGGGCTGAATGAACTGAAACGAAAACTGCTGATCAGTGATACCCAGCACTACGGTGTGACCGTGCCCCGTGAGTTCTCCATTCATAAGTGTCTACAGTACAGCAGTTGCCATCACTCAATACTTACAGAGCGTTACCCATCTAGACCTCCCAGACCTCCCAACCACGCTGTGACATGTGTAGCGACAGTGTCTACATTTTATAGAGGAGGAAGCCAAGGCCCAGGAGGTTAAGGGATCTATCTGCCTTAGGTGCTATAAATCATTGGCTGTATTGATCACAGCTTCCTACCCTTCAATTTTAATTATTAATTTTAATACACATATGACATCAAGTTATTATTTATAAATTTTCTTCTAAGTAGAAATCCAACTGTTCTGTTTTCTAAAATAAGCACTAATGTTTTCCAGTGTATTTCACCAGCTTTAAGATTAGAATGATCAAACCACAGAGAGCTAAAGGAGACTTCTTACCGTGTAAACCTTTCTTAATCACCTTTTATATGTAGTAATTGGCAGATAGTGTTAAATTTGCTTTTCATGGCCATAGCTTCTAAATATGGTAAGCATCTTTTCTGTACACAGAATTAGACCTATTTTTATAAAAAGTAGTTTTCATAGGCATTTTTACAAATGAAATGTGATGCTCGAAACATTTTGATCTGCGGAATAAATGCCATTTGACTACTTAATATGTTGATGTTAGAAGCTGTCTAAAAGGCTAAATTGAAATGTTGGCTTTTTCAAGTGGTTTTAGTCCTGTTTTTAAAAAAAATTCATTTGTATATTGCCCTTAGCAGTGTTCTCTAGTTTTGGAAGAGTTCAACTTTATTTTAAAATTATAATTTTCTATTACCTCAAGTTACTAAATTTTTCCAAATTGTTGTTCATAATCATTTTCTGCCAGAAGTTACAGGACTCTGGTTTCCATTGACAGAGATTAAAGCAAAGGAAAATGTGGGATTAGATGGTTTCTTTTTCTTTTTTTTTTTTTTTTTTTTTTACTTTGATTATTCACTTCTCCTACAAAAGCTGAATTGCAATATACAGATAATTAGAAACTTTTACAAAACAATCGTTAAGCTCACAGGTGAGCAGTTTTAGAAGAAAACTAGACGATGCAAGATCAGATGATAAAGAAAAGAACAAATTTATTAATTGCCTTCTGTATATTTATCTCCTGTGTTCATCTTAATTTATGTAGTCCTTCTAATAATAGCATGAGTGATGTTTTTTTCCGTTTTAGAGAAGGAAACTGGGTGAGAAAGGATATGTTGATTTGCGTTCCATAGATGATGGTTGCACTTGGATTTGAAACCAGGTTTTTTAATGATCCCTTCTCTCCTGTATAACGCTAACAATTTTTTAAACCTACATACTCTTTTATGGCCCAGTTAGTAGCAAAAGCTCATTTCTTTTTACGATGATAATATCAGTAAGGCCATCTATTAAAAGTAATCGTTTGTGATAGTTTTGGTTTTATTAAAGGAACTAAAACGAGGCACATTGGCCTTAACTTATTCAGCTATTAAAATAATATTTGCCTCTGAAATTGTAGAAGTTGACAATATCCAGAAAGATTCCCAGGCTGGGACTCTCCAAAGAAATCTTCAAAGTAGTCATTTATTGCTATGATTCACTTTCAAACAAGCGTTAAAGTCAAAAGATCCTCACACAGCAGTGTTTTCCAGACCCACCTGATATGTTCTAGAATACTTCCTTGTCCATAGGCCGTCTCTCTTGAGTTTTTTAAAATATATATATTATAAACTGGGGTACCAGTAAAACACTTCTTTTTGTTATCTCCTCATGACAAAGTTACTCTGGGGATTTAGGGGCCAGGAGGAAGGGAAGAGGGTAGAGTTGTTTCCTATTTGGGTGATGCGTGTCATACTCTGTAAACACAGCGGGTACTCGTGAGCTAGGGTCAAGGTTATGGCCTGCATTGGGGTCAGTATGTGGGTCATCATGAAAGTTTTGAGATACACAAAAATCAAGAAGCATAAAATCTGCATGGACAGAAACAAGGGAAGCCCTCCCAGCTGACGCCAGTAGCCAAGCAGGTTGAAACTTGCACAGGTGAATCACAACTCTGTCAACTCTGTTTCTTGGAAGTGAAATAATGGACCTATTACACAGTCTGTCTCAAAACTCCTATAGTGACTTATGTATGCCCTTTGAATATCCTTGTCCTAAGGATTTCAGATCTTTTCAATTCAGGATTTCTCATGGTCAGTGAGTTCATGAGACTCTTGTGGCCTTTATTACAAATGGATACTGAAATTCTTCATCAGTGAAGTTAACACCATGCCTGGGTAATTCAGGTTGATGATGATATGCATACAATTTTGTTGTAGACATGTTACCTTGTAAATGCATTTCACAATGTCATAAATGTCTCATTCAATTACCACTTGATGTTAACCCTGCCGGGAGCTTCCACCTGTCAGAGCAGTGATTTTTTTTTGAAACAGTCTTACTCTATTGCCCTTGGTAGAGTACTGTGGCATCACAGCTCACAGTAGCCTCAAACTCTTGGGCTCAAATGATCCTCTTGCCTCAGGCTCTGGAGTAACTGGGACTACAGGTGCCCACCACAATGCCTGTCTAATTTTTCTATTTTTAGTAGAGACAGGAGGGGGGCGGCGTGTCTCACTCTTGCTCATCAAGAACTCCTGAGCTTAAGCAATGTACCCACCTTGGCCTCCCAGAGTGCTAGGATTATAGACATGAGCTACCATGCCCAGCCCCAAGCAGGCATATGTTGCAGATTTTCAGTCAAAATGTCCTGCCATTATAATTGAATGAAGACAATCTTTGCTCCTATCATGAGAAACAGATTAATGCACAGAAAATTCTCAATTTTGATTTTCGTCAGGACTTTTTTCTTAAGCCTGATATTTGCTAAAGGAACACCAGCAAACAGCAACAAAAAAACTGATTATAAATTAATATTAATCCTAAATTCCAAAGCAGGGCATCATACTAATTTTAATATCTTTAATATTCTTGTATATGTATTATGTTATAAACACACAATATGGTATTTTTCTGCTACAGAATTTATTCTTAGTTTTTATGATAGAGTAAAATTTATGAGAACTTCATGCTGTTTCTTTGAGATGTGTGACATTTCATAAAATCTTAACATGACCTCTTGGTGCTTTATAACTAAGGAGCAAATATGGAAAACTTTCAGGAGATCCAAGCATTGTGTTAAAATATGCTTTCTAACTAAATAAGAGGGAGCTAAAATTTGGCATATGTTAGATACTTCAATATTTTCACACAATCTCTGGATTTCCTTTTTTTTTTTTTTCTCTTTGTTGTTCAGATTATATAATTTCTGTTGATCTGTCTTCAAGTTCACTGGCCCTTTTCTCTGTCATCTTGATTCTGCCAATGAGCCCATATATTATTTTTATTATTATTTTATTATTTTTTATTATTTTTTTTTCTTTGAGACAGTCTTTATTTTGTCACCCTAAGGTGTCATAGCTCAGAGCAACCTCAAACTCTTAGACTCAAACAATCCTCTTGTCTCAGCCTCCTGAATAGCTGGGAATACAGATAGGCACCTGCCACAACGCCTGGCTATTTTTAAGAGATGGGGGTCTCGCACTTGCTCAGGCTGGTCTCGAACCCGTGACCTCAAGCAATCCACCCACCTCAGCCTCCCAGAGTGCTGGGATTCAGGCATGAGCCACCACACCCAGGCTATGCTTCTATTAGATATTGTTATTTTTCTTTTCTAAAATTTCCACTTCGTTCTTCTTTATAGTACCTATTTCTCCGCTAAGAATTCATAATTTTATTCAAGTCATATGTATTTTCCATTACCTTGCCAAACATAGTTATAATAATTGCTTTAAAGCCTTTGAACATTCTAATTTCCAGGTCATTTAGGGTTGTCATTCGTTATGGATGACAACCCTATCTTTCCTCTTGAGAATTAGTCATGTTTTCTTAGTTCTTTTAGGTTGAATAGTTTCAAATTGCATTCTGGATATTATGAAGGTAACATTGTATTTACTCCAGGTCCTGTTATAATTTTTTTTTCCCCCAGACAGTGTCATTCTTTTGCCCAGGCTAAAGTGCTGTGGCATCAGCCTAGCTCAAAGCAAACTCAAACTCCTGGGCTCAAGGGATCCTCCTGCCTCAGCCTCCTGAGGTGCCCACCACGGTGCCCACCACAATGCCCAGCTAGTTTTTCTATTTGTAGTAGAGATGGGGTCTTGCTCCTGCTCAGGCTGGTCTTAAACTCCTCGGCTCACGTGATCCTCCCTTCTTAGCCTCCCAGAGTGGTAGGATTATAGGCGTGAGCCAGCACACCCAGCTGGTCCTGGCGTCATATTGTGGAGAAAGTTGATGTTTTTATTTTAGCAGGTAGTCAGCTTATGTTTAGACTGTAAGTTCTGTCTCATTTACCTTTGCTATTTTGGTTTGGGTTTGTCCTATTTCAAGGATTTGTCTGAGACTTGGGTGTGTGGTTCAGATCTCAGCCTGGTTCTCTAAGCCTGTTCTACAATGGTTTGGGTATATTGTCTATTTCCATTATTCAGGAGTTAGGCTAAGACTCATGTCTTCTAACCTCAGTTCTCTTCTTAAAAGCCTTTGCTCTACTGATTTGAGTCTGAATTGCACATGTATACACAAATGTTGGTTTAACCCCAGAATTAAAGTATTTCCTTCTCCACTTTCCTCTCCTCCTGGACTCTGTCTACACTCTTTTCAACCTACATAAACTTTTTTTTTTTTCATGGTTCCTTTAAACAAAAAGTTAGGGCTTTTACTGGCATTTTATTGCCACATATCCTAGCAGGCTTCTCTGCAAACAATTCCTACTTTTGAGGCAAAGCTAAGAGGAAAATAAAGTTAAGCTCCTCTCTGTACAGACTGGCTCTCTCCCACAGTCTACCTGTTTATTTATTTCACAATGTTCAGATAGCTGTTTGGGGTCCTGAGTTTTTAAGTGGAATCTGCAGGAAGGATGGGCTGCCAAGGGTTTGCATTTGCTGTAAGGCCTCCTGTTTTCTGGTTGCGATTATTATTGTTCTCATTACTTTCTGTTCCATTATAATTTCACTAGCAAATGATTAGGCAAGATTACTGAAGCTTAGAAGTTCAGTGGTGTTTGAAAAGGTTGCTGTTTATAACTTTGCAAAAAAGCACTGGCTAGCAAGTAGAAGTATTTAACTTCATTCCCACTGATGGCACGGCCACTACCATGCCAGGGCAGTCAAATAATTTCAGAGTTTACCCGACAACCTAGGGGATGATAGATTTGCTTCCATGAGTAAAGATTGTCAAATAAAGATAGTAATGATAGTATCCCTGTTATTTGCCAAAGAAAGGGGTTTTTCCTCAAGGATTTAAATACCACTTACTTAATTAGCATATCAGAAAGCCTTCAAAATAATAATATAACAGCACAGACACATGATGTAATTTAATTTTTAATCTATCTCCCAAGTAATATAATTTTAATAACAGTGGAAAATCTGAATATATGACACTTTACTAGCTAATTTTCTTTTTTCTTTTTTAAATTAATTATTTATTATTAAATCATAACTTTGTACATTGATGCATTTATGGGGTTCAGGGTACTGCTTTGGTATACAATTTGAAGAAAATGAGTATAATTGCGATGGATGTATTACTTAGTTCAATGTAATTTTCTTTTTTATAAGTTTAAAAATCCCATTGAAGAAAATTTTAATTAAATACACTTGCTGATTTCTTTTTTCGATATTCTCCATGAGGTGGCTGATGTGGGCTTTTGTAAATGCTTTTCATTGAATCACAGATACCACCAGAGCAAGAAGGAGCCAGGAGAGTGACGGCGTGGAGTACATTTTCATCTCCAAGCATTTGTTTGAGACAGATGTACAAAATAACAAGTACGTGGGCCTTTCTGAGAATTTTCCTGAGGTGTCCTTTCTAAGTGCCTGCCTGCCTCTCCCGTTTCAGATGACGGGGGAAGAGGGGGGGTTCCCTCCATTTGAAATGTGTTTTAATTATCATGATAATATTTGAAACTGATAAAAAGGGGATAATTCAGTTGGTAATTCTTATCATTCTTCACCTCTAATGTTTCAGTCGCCTTGAAGTGGCTCCATTTCTGCAAAGTAAAGGAATTATTTTGCAGAATGAGGGAAGACTACGTGTCTTACTGGGACCTCCTTCCAGCCCACTAATTGAATCTTAGTATGTAATTTGGATCAGATTTTAATTTAAAAACTAATGAGCAACTATGTACTATATCCCCAGCTCCCTGGTCCACGCGCGCACACACACACAAAGCAGAAATACCGGGGACGGGGCTCGGGTTTCTTCCCCTCGGGCTTTCCATTTGCTGAAGCATGTATATCGTAGGGTATCAGAAGCAACGTGTGTTTTAAGGCAGGAGTGCGGGATTTTATTGAAACATCAAAATGCTTTTTTTCACATTTGGCTCGGTGATCGTGTTTTTATAGCACACCATCGGTTGCCCCGGCTCCATTAGCCACCACCCAGGGCCCAGAGTTCTGAGGCCACGTGGAGTTACTCTGCAGTGTGCAGCAAAATTTCAGTAGTTTCTATTGTTTGGCTTATTTGCTGTTTTATTACATTGCATTAGTTCTAAAAAGGGGGATGATGGAAAACTTTAGAACACCACTGGCCTAACGTACTTTTTTTCTGCTTAAGTGTAATACAAGCAAGTGTTATGAATGTGAAAACGTAAAATAGATGATTTTTTAAAATTGAAATTCTGAAGTCCTTGGCCCTATTTATTTTATTAAACATCGTAAAAATTACACGTTCAGCAAAAACGTCTTTTACCTATGAATTGTATCTTGCCACCTATCATGTTTTGTTTTGTTTTGCCTTTTTTTTTTTTTTTTTGAAATTCACAGATGATTCTGATGCATCTCTAATTTTCTACAGGTTCATTGAATACGGTGAATATAAAAATAACTACTATGGCACAAGTATAGACTCGGTTCGCTCCGTCCTTGCAAAAAACAAAGTCTGCTTACTGGATGTCCAGCCTCATGTAAGTAAACAGTGAACTATTCAATCCCCTTCTCTCCCTTCATGTGGGCATTTCCGTATGAGGTAAATCCGAAGCCGGCTCCTCACTTTTGATATTTACAAAGGGTGCCCCAAAATGCGTGCACATTTTAAGAAAGGAACAACTGTATTAAAATTGTAATATTGAAGTCACGTTTGACTTGTGCAGTGACAAGAGATATGAGACCCAGCAGACAAGATAAGAAATGTTATCAGTGTATAATGAGTATTTCAGCTTCAACGCATTATAGATGGGTCACAAGTTCACTTGCGTTTTTGTGCCCAAATGTTGTTGGCTGATCACAAGTTAACCCGTGTTTGTACTTACATTAGTTATTATAATTTTTAAAACAGTGTAACATAGGCTATCATAGAAGCTTTCCTGCTCGGGTCCCTGGAGTAATAATAGCTAGTGACATGGGATAACTTCTGTGTAAAATTGCTGGTCACCAAGGGGTTAGTACGGTTTTTTCTTTTTTAAAATATGTGTGCATTTTTGGTACCCTCTGCATGTGGCTTTTCTAAGATGACAGAAGCATTTAAATGTCATTTGAGACATCTTTGGTGGAAAAAACAACCCATAATATTATTAAGAATGAGGAGCGGAAACACACATTACAAAATGTGTGTTTGTAACTCTTGTTTATATTCTGTGTTTGCCGAGTATATGACTGATTATTTCTATATCGTTCCATGCATAATGTGTATATCCTTACGTGTTAGGTGTTGAGTGTTTGTGATTTTTACCAGTGGATGTCTGGCTCTCTGTCCCCTTTCTCTGATGTTGGTTCTTTACCTCTTCTAGTAATGTTAACCTCCGCCAGAGCTGCGGGCATTTCTCAGGGGTTGTGCTCATTGAGATGGCTTTTGCAGCTGTCTGGGAGAACCTTGCCTGTCACCCTGGGAGCTCTTAGGAATACTCCAGACTGGGAATGCCAGGGGGGTGAAGCCATTTGATTCTCTGTCAAACCATATCATCCAGAAGATACCCAAGCCACTGTGTTTTCCCCATCCCAGGGACCACAGAGTCTCCTTTCACCCACAGCTGCACCCCAGGGTGCACAACCTCCAAATGGCAGAATGACGTGCCTTTTGTACAACTTAAGGAAGGTGAATTTGGAATACAAGATTCCCAAGATTCAGCATCAAGGCTGACTTCCGATTCCAGCACAGCTATGGCTGCACAGCTGTGGATGGGGTGGTCCTGCCTGTGCAGCACCTCTCTGCCACCTCTCTGCGGTGTGCAGAGTCCAGCCACACTCCGCCTCCCACTCTGTCATTTTAATCCTTCCTCCCCAGAGCCTCTTCACCCCTCCACCACCAAAGACCTAACACTGCCACTGTCCACTCTTGCTTATGGACATACATAGCTTGCTGGCCTGACCTGTCAGCAGAGTGAGGATTTATATTCATGTTCCAAAAAGCCCTGACACAGATCAAAAACAACCCTTCACTCTCACCCTTGGCTGCAGATGAGTCCCCAAGAGCACAGTGTACCTAACATAACATATTTGATAAGGGGTGTGGGCAGGCTTCTGTGCAAGGGCACTCTGAGAGAATGAACAAAACACGAGCAAAACTCAGGCTTGAGACAGGGAGAGGCCTTAAATGGGGTGGTTGGAAGACCTCCACGATCAGAAGGTTATCTAAGTCATCATGTCTGTTAGGTATTTGATTTAAAAACCAGTCTTGTGGTATTTTTAGCCACATCTGTCCAAGGTTAATGATATAGTGTATTTCCAAACATTTTAAAGTGCAAGTTGTGTTCTCCAACTTCTTTTCAAGGGTGTTTGCAACATTTAATGAATAAAATAATAATGTATCAAAAGACTTACTGACCTTAATTAGAGAATAATTGTGAGGAATGTTTAACTTGGAAAGAAAATTGAGTAACTCAGGATGCTATGAAAAAAATTTAAGAAAAGTTCTTTTCTTCTTTGCAGACAGTCAAGCATTTAAGGACACTAGAATTTAAGCCCTATGTGATATTTATTAAGCCTCCATCGATAGAGCGTCTGAGAGAGACAAGAAAAAATGCAAAGATTATATCAAGCAGAGATGACCAGGCTGCTGCCAAGCCCTTTACAGTAAGTGTGACAATGTTTGTTGATAAGACATAAATAGCAAATCAGACAGTCTGTAACAGGTGAAATCGTGAACCAAAAATCTATAAATGAATTATATTTATGTACGTACATTTTGAGCAATTGCGCTTTTTGTGCTTCTTTTAATAGATCTTCATGTTAAATTGACTCAAAACTAATTTTTACACTGTTATGCATACATTTCAGATTTTTGTAAGGTTGAAACTGTATATAAAAGTTAGACAAATTATTTTCAGACTAACTTTACATTTTTAAAGCTAAAGATACCAAAGTCAGTTTTTATGAGTAGTAGTATATAGTTTATAATAGTCTAATGAAACATTTAATAATTTACCATACTTAATCTCCTTGGATATTTGGCACCGCAAAAGAAAAAAGCCCCATTTGGGGCATATGTGCTTAGACAATTAAGTGCACGAAGTCATCCTGGAAAAGGGGCCACATTCCTCATTGCTGAGTATCACTGTGGTCACCTTCAATGTACTCGCCTTGGGAAGCCATGCCCGGATGCCAGCATCTCGTCCACCCTTCAAAACATTTTTTCTAGGATGAGTTTGGACACTTCATTGTCAGACCTTGTATGATGACAGCTCTGATAGCCATTCCAGAAAAACAGTTCCAAAATTGCTTTGAAGGGTAGACTAGCCACTGGCATCAGAGCATAGCTTCCTAAGGTGACCATAGTGACACTCAGCAGTGAGTTATGCGGCACTTTTTCTAGGATGAGTTCGAAACTTCATTGTCTAACCTAGCCAAGCATCAGAGCGTAGCTTCCCAAGGTGACCATAGTGACACTCAGCAGTGAGTTATGCAGCACTTTTTCTAGGATGAGTTTGAAACTTCATTGTCTAACCTTATAGGACAAATAGACTAATATTATTCAACAGTATTTGTATTTCATGTCAATGTTATCAGAAGTGGTGATTGTGGTGTACTAATGACTATAATGTCTCTTGGCAAGGCCTCTTATTCTTTTTGTTCTTGATCTTGCCTTTGAACCAAAAATAAAAAGCCAAGAAATTGAACATCAAGAGCTTTTTATTTTCTCTTCTACTTACGTAACTCCTCTTTAACCTTAGTCTGTATTAATTTGTAAGCTAGTCATAATAGTTACAAAATACAGACCATGTTTTTGATTCCCAATATTTAATAAGTACCTTTTTTCTAATATGCCTCAAACATAGCCAGGCTGAATAGGTATTGTCCTGTGACGTTAGTTCTTCAAGGCTCTTAAATAACAGGAAAGTTAAATTTTCTACTGCGAAATCTTAGTGACATTGACATGGGGACTCTGAAATTATTTTATTATGTTGCAATGTAAAGAGTAATTGTACTATTTATAAATTTAAAGGTTTCTCAATGAAAATAATAAGAGATAACAAATATTTATATTATGTTTATATTAATTTATAGCCAACTAAAATACTTTCTGGCTTCAGTAAGGTCAGACATCAAGTGCTCCTTGAAACATTTCTAATGGGACATAGGAAGAACATGATAACGCTCCTTTTATAAATGCTCCCAGTTCTGAAAAAGGAGTTTATACTATAAATTCCTTCCTATGAATAAGCATAAATGATGCAGCAAAGCATCAGAGCAAACTGTTCTTCTTCCCCCCATGAGCAGCTATTTTAATACTGACATACCCGGGGATGATGAGTTAGTGACTAATCATCCTGAAATTCAGTTGAGGCAGGACTTTTGACTCTTTTTGCAGCAGTTTTTCTTTTTCTTTTTTTAAGCAGGCTCAGGCCAGGTTTGAACCTGCCATCCCTGGCACACAGGGCCAGCGCTCTAACCACTGAGCTACAGGTGCCTCGCCTCTTTTTGCAGCAATTTCAATAGAATCAAATCAGAGTGAGAGTATTAGAAATTATGGCATCTAAATATTCTAAGATAAAAGGGGATAATTTTTATTTCTGGCTGAGGTGAAAAGACTGAACTCAATAGCATTGGATAAATCAAGGATAGAGTGTTTGCATTGATGTGAAATGAGGTGATTGCCTAGTTAAACAAAGTTTTTTTTTAAATACTTCCTTTTGCAGGAAGAAGACTTTCAAGAAATGATTAAATCTGCACAAATAATGGAAAGTCAATATGGCCACCTTTTTGACAAAATTATCATAAATGATGATCTCACCGTGGCGTTCAATGAACTAAAGACAACTTTTGACAAATTAGAGACAGAAGCCCATTGGGTACCAGTGAGCTGGTTACATTCATAACTAAGGGAAATGTCCACATCATCTTTTTTTTTATAAAGTGCATGATTAAATCAGTTACCATTTTGGTGGTAGGGTTTATAAATCTGTATCACTGTCATCGGTATGTAATCTTGGTTAACATTGAATGCCGCTTTTGTTTGTATCTTTTTACAGCCTTGTTTCAAACACAGTGGGTGAGTATAAGATCCAGAATCAAAATTTGTACAGTACTGTATTGTCAGCAAAACTTTGAACCTTCTAGTTGTCTTTAATGTAGCTCTGTCTCCAAGACATGACTGGATTGTTCAAAGAGACATGGAGACTTTGTGCTCCTCCTGTGCTCAGATCTGGATACTGCCATTAAGTGTGTGTGTTGGCAGTTGGTTGGCATCAGTTTACCAACCTGGGGCAGGACAGCTTTGCTGCTTCCAGGTGGATGGATCACCACAGGTTTACCTGGGCTGAGAGAAAGAGTCCTCTTGCTGTTCAGAAAGTGCAAACTTTTTCTTATAGATCCCCAATATGTTCTCAGTTGTATGCATTTTAAAAATCTTTCTTAAAGTAATAACTGAAAATTTACCTTGAGTGAATTTTCACATTATAGGTTGAGAATTCCTTATGAGAATGTGTCAGCATCTCAGCAAATATTTAATAGGAGAACACAGACTTTATTTTTTTCAGACACTGATATTTTATTAGAAATATTTGATCTGTATAGAAATTTCATAAAATTTTCATTTGAAGTAATTCACATATCCAAGTATTTCCAATATACTTGAGCAAAGAAAACAGACTTAAAAATTATTATATGTAACTCCAAACCTTTCCTTATGGCATTAATCTTAGTAAGAATGGTAGTGTCCTGGGGCAAGAAACGATTACAAAGAACATTTGTATTTGTAAATCTTCAGAAGACATTTCTGGAATCACAAAAAAGGTTTTTTTAGCCAGATTTGGATTTTCCCAACAAATTACAAGGATATGATTCCTATTCTAAAAACTTACACGTTTATATATTACTGATACTATTAAAGAAAATATAATTTTTTTTAATATGTGCAATTCATCACATCTTTTTTTTTTTTTTAATTTTGTTGGGGATTCATTGAGGATACAAGAAACCAGGTTATACTGATTGCATTTGTTAGGCAAAGTCCCTCTTGCAATCATGTCTTGTCCCCCGACCCCCCATTTTTTTTTTTTGTTTTGTTTTTTGTTTTTTGTTTAAGACAGTTTCACTCTGTTGTCCTGAGTGCTATGGCATCATCATAGCTAACTGCAACCTCCAACTTCTGGGCTCAAGCCTCAAGCAAGCCTCAAGCTGAGGCCTGCCTCAGCCTCCCTGGTAGCTGGGACTACAGGTGCATGCCACCACACCCAGCTAATTTTTCTATTTTTAGTAGAGACAGGGCTTTGCTCTTACTGAGGTTATTCTCAGTCTCCTAGACATAAGCAATCCTTTGACTTTGGCCTCCCAGAGTGCTGGGATTACAGGCATCAGCCAGCACACCTGGCCTCATCACCGTATCTTTAAATTTGCACTAAGATCTCTTTAAGAAGCTTTTTGTCATGTTAACTTCATCAGAATGATTCTTAACACTTTCCAGGTTCCATTCAAACTTTGCCAGTGTTAAAGAAGTTTAAGAAAGACTCGCATATTGTAAATATTTAGGTGGGATCTCTCATTTTCTTTGATACTACTGATCTCTAATGAGTGGATTATAATATATAGTTCAGAATACTAGAAATATCTGTAAGTTCTTACAAGGGAACATGCCTGCCATTCTTGCATGCCAATTGAAAATCACTGCATCTGTGATTTCCGAACAGAAAATAGTTATATTTTGTTGATTTATAAAAAGAGTTTAGATGTCATGTTTAAAGAAATATAGAATGTAGTGAACTTTTATATATTTATGAAATATTTGAAAGGCATATTTTTTTAAATATCAAATGGGGCTATTGATAAAATAAATTGATTATATGTAAAGATGTCCTAATATAAAACAGTAGTTTTACAAAATCCAGGTCAACATTCCATGTAAATACCTGACCTTTACACAAATAGACTCACAGGTGCATCATAGGCACACCCCACACTTGCTAGCATTAGTCCCTGGATTTCCTTGAGACATGTCAAATTATTATTAGAAACGAAGACAGCTACTCCTCTGCCTCAATATACATTCACCCCAAAATAGGTAATCAGACTAAATGTTATGTAATAACATAATCCAAACAGTGATTTCTAAGTTTATTGGTTAAATATAGCAAGCAATTTTGTTTGAAAAAAAAAATAGTGAGGAGGTGGATTACCAAATCTGATACTAAAGCTGTACTTTAAAGTTGAATAGCAGGTTCAATAGAAGTACAAGTCTTAAGTAGCTGGTCTGAGTAGAATATTCCCTTCTTAGAATGTTGACTAAAATTTCCTATAAATTAAGACTTCTTGGACAAAGAATGATAGGAAATGTATCATTTAGGCAATCATCTGAATAATTTAGGCAGTTCAAATTCTTTACCCTGAAATACCCACATTGACTTTTTTTTCCCCATTGGCAGATAATTTCTTCAGTTCTTTACTTTGGGGACAGAGATTGTGGTAATAGACAGGGGAAACTAAGTCCTTTATGGTAGTGGTAATGGTGGGAGTGATACGAAAAAATATAACTGTCCAGACCTTCCTTCTGTATTGGACCAGAGCTGGAACAATTTTTTTTTTTTTTTAAGAGATGGGATCTCCCTCTGTCACCCAGCCTGGAGTTCAGTGATGTGATTACAGTTCACTGCAGCCTCCACCTCCTAGGCTCATGCGATCCTTCCCCCTCAGCCTCCAGAGTAGCTGGGACTTTGGGCATGAACCACCCAGCTCAACTCTAGAACAACATTTGCAAAATAACAAAAAGAAAGGGGCACTTTGGCAATATGAGGAATCAGGCATTACACGTAGTCTTAAAAGTGGGGTTTATGTGGCCATCTTGATGCTTGAAGAGAGATTTGATTAAAATTGAATAAGGCAGGGCTAAATCCAACAGTCCCTTGATAACTGTAACAAAAGACCCGTAATTCTGCGCTGCCTTCGCTGCCAAGCCCCTTTTCCAGCAAGGAGGAAAGCCACTGTGCTGCTCCCCAGTAGCAGCCTGACCCCAGGACAAGGGAGTGTCAGCCACTGTTTTGACACAAGAAGAAAGTTTACTTTTGTTAAGTTCATATATTTAAAAGGAAATTTTATATCCCCATAATTGACAAATAAGAGTTGGTTAAAAATAAAAAGGTGAAATTGAAATACAGTTTTATTACCATGATTATACCGACCAACAGGGACGTGTGGGGTGTCTTTGAGGCTGGTGTTCCTGCTATCATAGAATGATCAAATGTATCTACATCTTTATAATTTAAAATTAACAAACATGTAAACTTCTCACTGACTTACAAAACTATGTTGTTAAAAATCTTCCTGAAGATACAGATTTTTATTATTTATTTTCGTTTTGACAAGTAAAGATTTATAAGTAAATGTAATGAAAAACCTTTGATCTTAATAAAGTATCTTCACACAACATGTATACTTACTTTAACTTTGTTTTCCCACTTAGATATTCTATTATACTGTTACTCTGTTCTATTATACTGTCTCCCGTGGTAGAACAAATTCTATTTTCTGTGACACTAAGTGGTGTATTTGGACTTGCCGTGTCTGAAATTAAATTTCTTAGAGGTTGTTGGAGAGATGGAATTCACTCGCCTTGCTTTAACCCAGTGTTTTTCAACTTTTTTTAATCTCACACTTGGACCTATAGGTAACCTTCCTTGGCACACTTAAATTATGTTGATTTTTAAAAAGAGTAAAAAGGGGGGGTATACTTACTGTGCTTTGAACTTCTTTTGAAAATAATTTAACTGATGATCTTTACAATTTTTGCAACACACCACTGCTCTAACCCATGCGTCCAGCAATTTTAAGATGTGGGGGAAACAGTGGGATATGGTCCCCCAGTGGGATAAGGTCCAAAACCATTCATGATGGGAAGCCCCACTCCAGGTCCTCCCTCACCTCCCCCTCAGGAACCAGAGGGTTACACGCATCCTCTCCCTCAGTTCCAGTTAGGCAAAACTAAACTTTTCCCACTGTGCCTACGAGAACAAACTGTCATCTGCTTAGACAGACAGACTAGCACTGACCTTGAGCTTCATCCTTGAGCCTGGTAGCTCCAGCTCTGCTTCCGCAGAAAGGCTGTGCCGTGTACCATTTAAGAACATGGGATCTGGAGCCAGGACTCTTGTGTTCACAGTTTTTTGCCTGTTACCAGCTTTGAAACTTTGGGAAAAACACTGAATTTCTCTAGTCTTCATCTTCTCCTCAGAAAAATGGGATGATAATAGCAATTACCTCATAGGTTTGTTATGGGCCTGAAATGAAAGAATTCATTCATCTCATCAAGCACTTGGAACAAACTCGGGGATAGGAGTCATCAGTAATTGTGAGTCTCCATGTCTCATAACCCTCATTTTCATCTCATCACACAGTTTAAAAAATAGCTGCATCAGTATTCTTAATCACGCTGCATAAACATTTCCCTGTTAGTAAATCCACTGGCATAGTTCCAATAAGTCATTTATTACAAGCTTTATTACTTTAAAAAATTTCATTGCTTCCCACCAAGTGTTACACCAGGAACAAAGCTAGTTAATCTCCAATAGAAAAGTGAACCATTTTTTTAAACCACTGGGTATACAATATAATTGATAATTTGAAAGAAGTAGCCCTTAATTGTGTTAATGCTCTTTTTTGAAAATGCTTGCTCAGTTACACTTAAGTTTCTGGGGGGTTTTGTGTGTTTGTTTGTTTTCGTGAGACTTGAGTAGCATGCCCTCATAGCTCATAGCAACCTCAAACTCCTGGGCTCAAGCGATCCTCCTGTCTCAGCCTCCAGAGTAGTTGAGACTATAGGCACCCACCAGAATGCCTGGCTAATTTTTCTATTTTTAGTAAAGATGGGGTCTTGCCTTGTGTAGGCTGGTCTCTGACTCTCCAGCTCAAACAATCCTCCAGTCTCGGACTCTCTGAAAGAAAGGAAATATTAAAACTTGAGTTTTATAACAGCGGTCTTGTTCACATACACAGGCCTAAATACTGCCTGACCATATTGTACTTAACAATAATGAAATAGCTGTATGATTCCCATATACTATATCATTTAACCCTGCCACTATTTTATATGGAAGATACTATCTTCATATTTAATGGCAGAGAAACTGAGGACAGGGCTTCTGTACCTTGCCCCAGGTGACACAGGATGAGTAGCTGAATCAGGGTGTAAGTGTCATCTGATTTCCCACAGCCCTGTGCTTATTATTATTATTATTATGTCATTTGTACATAGATCATAAATACATTTATGCCAATATGGGATTCAATGTGTTGATTATTTATACAAATTGGAGTGCTTACATCCTACTAATCAACATAGCTTTCACCTCATTTACCCAATTACAGCATTAAGACATTTGTGTTCTACACCTGATAGATCCAACTGGTACTTGCAATATGCTCCATAGGAGTGGTCCCCCTACTAACCCTCCCTCTATCAACACACCCCCCTCCCTTCCCCTCTCCCTCCTCTTCCCTCCTTCATCCTAGGCTATAGTTGTGTTTCATTCTTCATATGCAAGTGTGAGTGATTCTAAATTGTTTCACAGTAGTACTGAGTACATTGGCTATTTTTTTTTCCATTCCTGAGATACTTTACTAGGAAGAATGTTCTACATGTGCTTCCTGGTGTTGTTATAACTTACAGGGTAATTATCCTTCTTACCCATACACAGTTTGTAGTTATCTCAGAATATTATTGCTTATGTGGCATAATAAGCAATTTTCTGTTTCATCTCTCTGAGTCCCAGGCTAGGATGAGCTTGCCAACTTAATTGTCAGACCTCATACGGCAAAAACACCAATAACCGTTCCAAAAAAAGAATTCTAAAATTGCTTTGAAGAGTGGACTAAGCTCTGGCATCGGTGCATAGTTTCCCAAGGGGTATACTTTGAAGGTGACTGTGGTGATGTTCAGCAATGAGGTATGTAACACTTTTTCTAGAATGAGTTCATGAACTTAATTGTCTGACCTCATATATGACGTATATCATTTTGAGGTACATTCATTCTATGCCTTATTCAGTGAGGGTTTTTATCATGAAGGGGTGCTGAATTTTGTCTAATGCTTTTGCTGTATCTATTGAGACAATCATATGGTTTTTGTTTTTCCTTCTGTTGTTCACATGAATTTTTATATGTTGAACCATCCTTGCATCCCTGAAATAAAACCCAGTTGATCATGATGGGTTATATTTTTGATATGCTTTTAGATTCTGTTTGCTTGTATTTTGTTGAAGACTTTTGCATGTTCATCAGGATCTACCCAAAAGAAGAGAAATTATTAAATCAAAAAGATATCTGTATTCACATGCTTATCACGATGTTATTCACAATAGCAAAGATTTGGAATCAAGCGAAGGGCCTGTCAATGGGTGAATGGTAAAATAATTCCACATGATGGTATATCTTTTCCAGCAACATGGATGGAACTAGAGGCTACTATTTTAAGTGAAATAACTAGACATAGAAAGACAAATACTACATGTTCTCACTTATAAGTGGAAGCTAATTAATGTGTACACATGGACGCAGAGTAAGGAATAGCAAACATTGGAGCCTTGGAAGGATGGGAAGGGAGAGGGATGAGAAATTATTTAATTGTTACAATGTACATTCTCAGTGATGGTTACACTAAAAGCCCAGATTTCACCGCTACAAAATATATTCATGTAACAAAACTGCACTTGTACCCCTTAGAATTATACACATTTTAAAAAGCCAGACATGTAAAAGAAAATAATAAAACACACACAATTCTAAAGCCACAAGGAAAGCCTCATTAAATTCCAAAATATTTAAATACCTCAAACTACATTTTATGAGTATAGTCTAATGGAACTAGGAACAAATATAAACTAAAAAAAAAAAAAAGTTTAAAACGTTTTTAAAATATCCTGATCATTGAGGAAATAAAGATGAAACTGCAGATTATCCAGAAAATAACTCTAAGACTATCAGAGTCTTTATAATATGAGTAAAACTGAGCTCAGGAACATTTGTCACTTTAAAAACTTTTCTAAGAAAATAAATAAAAATAAACATTGGCTCAAGCAACGCAGGAAAGAAAAACATGAGTAGTACCATATTTTGGCGAGGTTATTATATACACTGACTTTTCCACAAATGCACTGCCATGTAAATCAAAGGAAGATTGTACTTCACTTTTTTCAAAACTTTACTAAGCGTTTTTCATCGCTCTGGAACATCATGTCACTAATTGCAATACAACTCATGGTGTGTACGTCTCCTATAAGGCCTGTCTATCCACATCCTGTCTGTGTCATAATACGCAGTTACCTATGTACATTTGATCATTGTTGTCTTCTGTGAAAGACTTGCACCTTTACATATCAAGGTATGTTTTATTTTTATTTTCAATAACTATCCCTTTGTTTCTGACTCCTGTTACAAAGGATTTTTTTTTGTAATCGTACAGATTATGTTGTCTGTAGATTTCATTTCACAAAAGGGATGTTTCAAAATTGCTCTTATAGAAAAAGGACCCCTGGGTAGGGTGGGGTGGGGTGGGGTCTCACCTCTTCATGCCCGTCCAAAGCCCACCTATTCTGCACCCTTTGAGGTTCACTGCTTGTCCTGTTTTAATATTATATTTTGATTGTATTATATATGCAACTACATTAAAGAGCATCTTTGGAGATGCTGCTGCTATGAGCAGACTGTTGAAAAAATAGCTTTAAAGTTAAAATGTTTTCCAGGAAAAAATCTAATAGAGACTGAGTGCAGTGGCTCACATTTGTAATCTTAGCACTTTGGGAGGCTGAGGTGGTGGATATTTTGAGCTCATGAGTTCAAGACCTACCTTGAGCAAGAGGGAGATTCTGTCTCTACTAAAAATAGAAAACCTAGGTGGACATTGTGGCACACATCTGTAGTCCCAGCAACTCAGAAGGCTGAGGCAAGAGGACTGATTGAGCACAAGAGTTTGAGGTTGCTGTGAGCTATGACAGCGTATCACTCTACCCAGGGCAACAGAGTGAGACTCTATCTCCAAAAAAAAAAAAAAAATCTAATAGAATTGAATAAAATAATGGATGTTGCTGCAGACCTAAATATTAAATATCAAGCTGATAGACTCTCCCAGAACATAATTTTAAAAGGGTACAAGATAAACCCTAAGAATACTATATCCAAGAGATACAATGTCCACCTAATAGGATTTCCCATGAGAAAATTAAACTAAAGACATGAAATAAACAATGGAATAAATTTTGCCAAATGAACGATATAGTATATCTTCTGATTTAAATAAAATTCCCAGCCAGTGCCCTGCTATAATGTTGCAAAAAGATCAGATACTTCTTCCTACAATTTGTGAACCCCAGCAATAGAGAATCCTATAACTTCAGAAAGAGAGAGATGTTACCTACAAAGAAATGAAAAAATAATCTGCTAGGTGTCAAACATCTTACCTGCAATAGGATGGTAGGTGACAAAAGACACATCATATACTGCAGGGAAATGGATGTGAAAACCTAGAATTCTGTAGCCACCCTTACCGCTGTGTTCCGGCAGGCTAGGCTTTCTCTAACCTGCTCCTCCAAATTCTTCCAGCTTCTACCCTTTACTCAGTTCCGAAGTCACCTCCACCTTTTCAGGCATTTGTTATAACTACTCCACTTTCCAGTACCAGCTTTCTGCCTTGGTCCACTTTGTGCTGCTATAACAGAATACAACAGACAGGGTAGTCTGTGATAAACAGAAATTGATTTTCTCACAGCTCCGAAGGCTGATAAGTCCAAGAGCAAGGGAATGAGAGGATGACGTCTGGCAAGGATCTTCTTCTAACTTGGTGGAAGGTAAGAGGTGAGAAAGAGAAAAAGAAAGAATGCAAAGGGGGACAGACTGCTCCCAAGATAACAAACCTGCTCCCATGATAATGGCATTAGTCCATACATGAGGGCTCTGCCTACTTTGCAATACCAATGATTCCAATAATTACCACAATAACAAATTTCAACATCAGTTTTGGAGGAGACAAATATTCGAGATATTTACTTTTATTTTTATTTATTTTTTTATATTTATTTATTTTAGAGATTAGGTCTTGCTCTGTTGCCCAGGCTAGAGTACAATGGCTCAATCAGATCTCACTGCAGCCTTTGAACTCCTGGGCTCAAGCAAGCCTCCTGTGCCAGCCTCTCAAGTAGCTGGGACTTCAGGTTTGTACAATCACACCCAGCTAATTTTCCTTATTTTTTTTTTTTAATAGAGGTGGGGGTCTCACTGTATTATGCAGGCTGGTTTCAAACTCCTGTCCTCAAATGATCTTCCACCTTGCCACCCCCAACCCCCAAAGTGCTGGGATTACAAGTGTGAATTCTAGATCCTCATTTCCAAGTGAATCTGATTTCCTCCCTCTTTATGAACTCTTATGTACAAAAATGGTTACCAGTACCTGTCACTTCTGTTTCAGAGCTGTCTTTTCTTCATTCATAGCCACTAACTTATATTTCCTGCCATGAGGGAGAAATTCTGACTGTAATGAAAACTTAGGGCCAGGTTCTCTTAAGAATTAGAGAATAAAAATCTGACTCCTAATTTTCAGGCACATTTTACAACCCATTATGAATTAGAGGATATCCTTTAGAACTTGCAGATAGCTGAGCTGTGCAAAATATTTTTATAAAGTATAATTCACCCTGTATTCCCTAAAGATCAGTTTCCTTAACAATTTATTTTTTTCCACCAATAATTTTATATTCTTGAAAAAAAATACTGTGGAGTCTCAGCACTTACATCTAGCAGGAGACATTCTTTTATATTTACATACAAAAAGTCACTTAGTTGCGATTATTTTTCTCTTTAGCTTTGTACTTCAAATATCTAAATTTGAACTTACCTTCCCAGCAAAAGTCTTCAGCCTTTTGTATTTTCAAGTTTAATTGAAAAACCTCTGTTGCTCCAGGGTTTGCTGCTTGATCACTCTTGCCAGACCTATTCCAGTATCCCAACTACCCCCTTTTCTGTGCTTCTACCCTGATCTTCACTCTAGGTATTTCCTGCCTGAGTGTTTTTTAATAAAACACAAATTTGATTATAACACTCTCTTGCTTAAATCCTTTCAGTCTTACAACTCGATAATAAAAATCAGGCAAAAGATTTGAACAGACACTTTACACACACACACAAAAAAAATTTATAAGTGTCCCATAAACATCTACAAAGATGCTCAACCTCATTAGTCAACAGGGAAGTACAAATTGAAACCATAATGAGACACTATTATACACCCATCAGGTTGACTGAAATTGAAAAGACTGAGCATGCCAACTTTTGGCAAGAATGTGTATTAATTGGAATGGTCATACATTGTTGTGAGGATGGAAAATGGTGCAACCACTTTGGAAAACAATGTTGCAGCTTTGTAGGTTAAATATACTTCTACCACATAATGTAGCCATTCTATTCCTAGATATTTACTGAAAAGAAAGAGAAGAGTATGTTTGCATAAAGACTTTTCACAAGTATCCATATCAGTATTATTTGTAATAACTCCCAAAGGGAAACAACCTAAATGTCTATGAACAGGGGAAAGGATAAACACATTATGGGCATATCCCTACCGTGGAATAGAACTCCACAATGAAAAGGAATGAAGGAATGAAAACAAGCCAAAATATGGAGGAATCTCAAAATCATTATGCTGAAACAGACGAAGAAAGAGAGAATACTTTATGGTTTCATTTTTATTTATAGAAAATTTTGGAAGATTCAAAGTAACCTAAAATAACAGAAAGCCGATCAGTGATTGCCAGTTTACCTGGGTGGGAGTGGAAAGAAAAAGGATTACAAAGGGACAGGAGGAGAGTTTGGGGGGATAATGGATGTATCTGTTATTTTAATTGTGGCAATAACTTCTCAAGTGTACACGATTTTAACAAGTGTCAAAACCGATCAAATTATACACTTCAAATAGCAGTTTCTTATACTTAAATTTTACCTCAGTAATGTTTAAAAACTGAGATACAAATTCTGAAAGAAAAAGAAAGAAAAGTAGTGTAGATATTTGGTTCCCAAACATGTACATAACCAAGCAAGACAAGACTACCCAACCCTGGTATCAAAAGTGTTTTACGATCGATCCTCTGCCTGGGTTTTTGAGGTTCATCTCCATCCTGGGAGCGCCCCAGCAAATCACACCTATTTCCATCAGCATGTGCCCGATTGCATCTAAAGATGTGCCATTAATGTGGTCTTCTTCTGCCTCCCTATCTCTACAAGGCACATTCAGACAATGTTCAGTTATATTCACTTCCTTTCTCCTGCCTTCAATGCCTGGGATCTGGATAATTCATGGGCAAGTGGGAGGAATGATGGAAATTTATTTAACTAGACAATGCAAGACCGTTTAGTAGTCTCTGGAAGTGCTGCTGAGTGTAGCTGATATTTTAGACTTTTGGATAGATTGTGAGGAAGAAGAAAAATTACCCTGTGACTTTTCACATTGAGGTCTTCAGCTGCCGGAAATATGCAAGGCCATTATCCGGCAGACTGCCATTTCCTGCCATGAGGGAGAAATTCTGACTGAAATGAAAACTTAGGGCCAGGTTCTCTTAAGAATTAGAGAATAAAAATCTGACTCCTAATTTTCAGACACATTTTACAACCCATTATGAGTTAGAGGATATTCTTTAGAACTCGCGGATAGCTGAGCTGTGCAAAATATTTTTATAAAGTATAATTCACCCCATATTCCCTAAAGATCAGTTTTCTTAACAATTTATTTTTTTCCACCAATAATTTTATATTCTTGAAAATAAAAATACTGTGGAGGCTCAGCCCTTATAAAGTAGGCTAGCAGGAGACATTCTTTTATATTTACATACAAAAAAAGTCACCTAGTTGCAATTATTTTTCTCTTTAGCTTTGTACTTCAAATATCTAAATTTGAACTTACCTTCCCAGCAAAAGTCTTCAGCCTTCTGTGTTTTCAAGTTTAATGGCTCCTCTGTTGCTTCAGGGTTTGCTGCTTGACCACTCACAGTCTAACTTCATACTTCCTGTCCTTTCTCTCCGTGGCAGAGTTCTCAGATGACCCCGGGCCCTGCATCCTCTGGTGAAGGAGCACACCTTTTCCCAGTTATTCAACCAAACACTAGGTGCTGCTGGGAAGGGATTTTGCAAAGGCAATTAAGCTTCTAAATCAGTTGACTTTAAGAAATGGAGATTACCTTAGTCTAATCAGGTGAGCCCTTAAGAAATCAGGCTTTTTCTGAAGAAAGAAAATAGTCGTGTGAGAGGGAGTTGGTGTAGGGAGATTTGCTTTTGCTGGCTTTGAAGTCGGAGAAGCCACATGGCTAGAAATGTAGGTGGTCTCTGGGAGCTGAGATGCTCCCTCTCCCCTGGCTGCATTCAGCAAGAAAGCTTTGGACCTCTGCCCACAACTGAGAGGAGGATGAATTCTGCCCACAGCCACATGAGCTTGATGAGCAGAGACCTCCACTGATACTATGACTTTAACCTTGTGAGACCCTGAGCACAGCACTCAGCCATGCCATGTCTGGAATTCTGACCTACGGCACTGCAAGCTACAAGTGAAGACTGTTCTAAACTGCTAAGTTTGTGGTTATGTCTTACAAAGCAGTAGAAAAAAAGTGTACTCCCTGCAAACATTCAGCCATCAACTCCTGTTAGAACTTTCTGAGCTCCATCCTTTCCTTTCAACCTCTGTTCTGCTATCTTTGATCATAGGGTCATTGTCTGGTTCCTCAACTGGTATGATGATCTTAGCCCCTTTGCCATCAGCATTTCCCCTTTCTGTTCTTAACACTGCCATTGTTAATCTTAACACTGCCATTGTTAATCTTACCTCCTCCTCACTGTCTGACCATCTGTGCCCTATCTCTGTGCCTTTGCCTGTTTGTGCTATGAACAGTTTCACATTTTCTCGCAGCGAAGGAGCTAACAAGGATAGGTAAAGCATGTATGCACACTTCTTTTATGGAAGAATATTGATTGAGTGCCTGCTATATGCCCAGCCTGTGTTTGGGATGGAGATTAGTGAGTTGGCTAGGACACAGTCCCTGACTTCAAGGTGCTTGTGTTGTAGGGAGAGAAATAGCCACATAGATAGGGAATCATGAGACTGGGTGTTAAGAGCAATAATAAAGATGCATGTGGAGTCTCAATACAGGATCTGAGCTACTGAACAGAGGGAATAAGAGGTGGGAGAGAAGAAAGGTAGAAGGGTGGACAATTGAGGATCGTAGCAAGAGAGGGGATGTGAGCTGAATCTCAGATAAATAGGAGTTAATCAGGCAAAGGGCAGGTGTAGGGGAAGGGCAGGAATAGGAGGGTATTTCATGCAATGATCCAAATTAGGGGTAGAGGTGAAGATGGAGAGAAGTCAGGTGATTCTGGAACTCTTTGGAAGGAAAAATCTGTATGTGTTTGATTAGAGAGGTGAAGACCCACGTTTCTAACATGAGGGATCAGGTGAGTGGTGGTGTTGCCAACTAAAGGAGAAAATATATAAGGAAGATCTGATGGGGTTGGAGAGGGTTATTAGCACATTTTTGGACATGTCGAATGTCAGAAACATACAGCACATCAACGTTGAATGTAGAATGCATATAGGACATCAGTTTTGAATGTGGGATGCACACAGGATATCGACCTTGAATGTGGGATGCATACAGGACATTGACTTTGAATGTGGAATGCATATAGGACATCAATATGATGTCCAGCAGGCAGTTGGAAGTATGAGTCGGAAGCTTAGAGAAGGATCTGGCGTGGGTATCCAAATTAAGCAGGGCACAGAACACAGGTGCAAGTGAGTCATGAGAGACGTTGAGATCATCCATAGAGAGCATGTAAGAGGAGAGGAACAATGCGCTAAGGACAGACTCCCAAGACAGGAAGAGAGCGTTGATAACAGTGTCTGAGTGACCTTGATTTTTTTCATAAATTAGGAGGCAAGTTACTCTGCTTATAGTGAGCTCTCAAAGTTAGGCCAGGAGCCAAAACAACCTTACCTTCACTCACTGGCATAGAGTAGCATCTGCTTTTGTGTCTGGATATCCCAGGGCAGAGCTGTCTTGTGGAAGTGTTTGATGTTGGGACTCCAGCAACATTATCAACACCTGTTCTCTCTGCCTCAGGGCACAGGGCTTGGCCCAACTCTCTGGCCTTCCACATTCAGGCTTCATTCTCAGACAAGTTCTCCATCTGAAGTTATAAACCACCTGTACTGACCCCAAGACAGCTGGAAGCTTTTCAATAAAGTTCTGGCATCTGCTCTAGTTAGATAAGCACAGGTCCTGTGTTCCACTCCTGATCTGGAGCTCCTGATATTAGAGAAAGGAGTGGTTTTCCATGCTAGTAGCATCAAAATTGCTTGAAGACAGCTGTTAAAAGATTATGGGTCCCTTCTTCAGATTGTGTGACTCAACAGGTCTAGGGCAAGGCCTGAGAGTTTGCTTTTCTAACAATTGGCCAATGCTGCTGGTCCTGGGACCACACTTTGAGAACTGCTGATCTAGAAGCAATTAGTATATAGCTACTTAAGAAGGGGAAATGTCTACTTATCCATTCTCTGCTCTCTAGAGCCAGTCTCTGAGTCTATATTCGGCTTGTCCTGTGTAACGAGTCTAGGGAAGCATCATTTCTTCCACACAGAATTGAAGACCTGCTTAGGAGGTTAGCAATACATCAATGAGATGTGCCAAAGCACAAAGCTCAGTGCAGGGACTCAAATGACATGGCAGTGGCTTTCTTCACAGCTGTGGTTTTTAAAGATTTCTTGCAAGCTGCTTGCTGGCAGCACAATGAAGAAAAGATTTGTGTTGTTGTTAAACTCCTGATGTGTGGATTCCTGTTCTTTAAGTCAAGTAAAAAAGTTTCCTGTTTAAATCACACATTTTGACATTTCTATAAATGGTATCCTCTATTCTTGTCATCTTGTATTTCACTAACCTTTATATTTTCATCAAGTTCATGTAACAGTCCAAAATAAAATATCCTGGCTGGGAAAATGATTTCCAGAAGCTTATTTCTTATCAATGTCCTTTCCTCTAAACACACACACACACACACACACACACACACACACACACACACACACACACATTCCCCTCTCAGATACACATATTACCCTCTCAGATGAACTAATACAAATTTAACTTCAGATTTTTTTACTCATATTTGAATAGATTTTCTTTCATCCTCATAATTTTTAAGTCTTCATTTTCAAATAGAAGTCAAGCTATTGTCATCTCCCCAGCAGAGTCATCACCACTGCATGATGGATGAAGTAATAGGCAGCTCTGTCTATACCTGACTCGTAGCCAGTGTCATTTCTGTAGGGTTCAGATCAATTTCTGACAAAGGCTCGGTTCTTAAAAACTTAAATGGAAGGGGAGAGAAGGGCACACAGGGACAACCAAACCACATACAAGACCTGAGTTTGGCTGTTGGGTCTAGTAATGGGGACAAATCTGGACAAAGAACCTGTGGTTTCATTGTGATTGTTGTGATCACAGAAGTGCAACTTCTTATGGACAACTGGGAAGTTTATTTCCCAAATCAAACTCAAGTGCCTGGAACTATGTAGTTCCCAGTTAGTTGGACTAGCTCTTTCTGATCCTGGACCTGGGACTCTGGCCCCTTCACTGGTCCTCTTAACTTTTCATTCTTACATTGACCATCAATCTGAGGCGTCTTCTCCATTTTCTGCCAGTCAACCTCAGTCACAGCACCCTGTTCCTCCTGAATATATGCTGATAACATTTTATTTCAAGGAGCAGGATCTGGATTCCTTCCATTGGGCTTTTTATAACCTACCCCACCAGGTTTTCATTCCATGTAACTATCACTCGTCTATCTCAATTAAGGTCTGCTTCACAGAGATCCTTGTAAAATAACATGGCATGTGGTACCAGTACACAGTCCAACTGCAGGGACTCGGGGAAGGCTTTGTGAAAAGAGTCAGCAGAGTTAACCAGAGGAGAAAAGACCTGAAAAGAGTCAGCAGAGTTAACCAGGAGAGAAATGACTAGAAGCTGAATTCTTTCACATGACTAGGACACAGATTTTAAAGGTTGCAGCATAAGAGGAAACTGCAGAGACTAGAGTCCTATCATTCTGGGCTTCATGAGGACAGTAACATGCTTTTAAAAGCAATGGGGGAAAAGGAAATGCTGATGAGAAATGCTGGTTGACCTAAACCAGGCCATGGAAATGGTACAAAGTGGATACATACTAGAGAATTTTGGTTAGAATCAACACATCCTGGTAGTGTTGGGATGTGCATGTGGGGGGGGGGGGAAGCAGGTATTAGCAAAGGTGCCTGGGTGATGGTGGAACAGGTTGACAAGGGTTGAAGGGAGATCAGTTCAAGTTTAAATATGGTTAAGTTTGAAGTTTCTGTGTAGGAACCAGGCGATGGTTGGATAGATGGATCTGAAGCTCTGGAGAAAGAACCAGGCTGGAGATGCAGATCTGGGAGTCATCACTCTACAAATCCAAACTTGAGAAGAGAGAATCACCCAGAGAATGAGTAGAATGAAAAGAAGGGTTAAGTCTGGGGTGGAATTCTCTGAGCTGCCTGCATTTAAGGGACAAGCAGAAGACAGGGAGAGATAAAGGAGATAGAGGGAAATTAGCGATGAAGTTAGGAGAATGGGGAAATGAGATCAGAAAGATAGTGGGGACTGTATCTTGGAAGGCCTCTCAGGTCATGGTAAGGCTCCAGATTTTACTCTGAGTAAGGTGGGAAGCCATTGCAAGGTTTAGCAGAGCAGAGATGAGTTTGATTGGGAATAGAAACATCTTTTCTATCATTGCAGGAAGAAGAAGAACAATTCATAAGCTAGAGGAAAGAGGTTGAGGTTAATTTTTATCCAATTTCCTATGAGGTAGGAGGAGAGGTCAACTACTGAGAGGGGACATGGGAAGTGGTACATGATTAAAGCTTTGGTAGAATGAACAAATGTCAAAATAACACTGGGAGGACTATTTCCAGAATGGTAGGGTAAGGACCCCTAAAACCCACAGTGAGAGACAGGCAAAAAGCATCACAATCAACTTCACTGGAATTTTATAATTTGACCAAAGGCTTGAAAATAATCTAAAAAATGTTTTGCAAGGAAAACAGCTGAATCCAGTTAAAAGCAATAAGCTTTGTGTTTTACGTTATTCCCATTCCTCTTCCCACTTCTGCAGTAACAACTGCACAGGAATTAGGTGGAAGCTTGGAAACTAACAACCTCACCATTGCAGTGAAAACCACAGATGGGGTGGGCAGACTGGAGTGAGAACTCTCTACATGCCCCATGCCCAGGTCAGTGTTGCTATCTGACCCACTGGGAGCTCTCTGAAAATTTCTGTTTATGGATCTTGTTTTTATTTAACCTAATTCAGAACTTACTCAATATGAACAGCCCTACTCCCAGCCTACTCTCAATGGTTGTTCAACACCACAGTTGCCTGAGGCAGCAACACCATTTTGGACTAATAACAGCCTAAGCTAAAAATGTAAAAGGAAAAACTGCAAAATGAGATGTTTATGGGAGGGCATCGGACAAGTTTGATATTACTAGAAACCTAGAATATCAGGTTCATGTGCAGGGAAGGACCTGAGAAGAGGTGACCTAATCTCTTACTCTGGCTGAACTTGAGGATCTGAATGAGTAGGAAGTGAGGGCTAAGGCCAACTTAAAACCTGCATGCCAGAGCATTGAAGAAACTCCAACACACACACACACACACACACACACACACACACACACACAATCCTTCAGCAAAGGGTGGTAGGCTTATAGCTTCAAGGAATTTAATGCATATGTCCAATCATTAGCTGAGCACTAAGCTAACTGAGCAGCTACTAAGTGTTGGGGGTGCAGCCACATGTGCACCATTTCCTCCCCCCTCCTCCTCTCTTTCCTCATCCTCCCTTCCTAAGACAAAGACACAAGTTCATGCCAAAGACCCTAACTTTCTGGGCAAGCTGTGGAATTTGTCCACCCACTATGGCCCCATATAAAAGGGGTCGTAAACTGTCCTTAAATGCAAATGCCACATTTGCACTGCCCAGGCAGGTTGCCCTCCCACCTCCTTCTTTTTTTGAAACAGAATCTCACTTTGTCATCCTCAGTAGAGTGCCGTAGTGTCATAGCTCACAGCAACCTCAAAATCTTAGGTTCAAGTGATTCTCTTGCCTCAGCCTCCTGAGTAGCTGGGACCATAGGCACCCGCCACAATGTCCAGCCAGTTTTAGAGGAGTTTCTCTCTTGCTCAGGCTGGTCTTGAACTCCTGAGCTGAAGCAATCAACTCGCCTTGGCCTCCCAGAGCACTGGGGTTACAGGCATGATCTCAGCTCACTCTCCCCTTTCAATAAACCTGTCCTGAACATCTCCACTCTGGTCTCATCTCTGGGCACCACCACTTACACCTTTCACTAAAATTTTACAAAATTAGTCCAGGAAAGTAAGTCACTCAACAAATAAGCAACAACAGCAATGAACTTCAGCAACTACAAACCCTGGAGAGGTGATGGAGAACCTGATACAGCAATGAACTTCAGCAACTACAAACCCTGGAGAGGTGATGGAGAACCTGATTTTCAGAGTTCCACATT
Source organism: Loris lydekkerianus (assembly GCA_963574355.1). NCBI lineage: Eukaryota > Metazoa > Chordata > Mammalia > Primates > Lorisidae > Loris > Loris lydekkerianus. Next base: position 15,732 of record CAUYPK010017740.1, on the reverse strand, counting down.
ATATTAAATGTCCTAGTTTTCATCAAAAAATCATAAGATTCATCAAAAAATTAAACCCAAAGCAAGCATTAGAAACTGTCCCTAAGACAGCCCAGTTGTTTGATTCACTAGATAAAAACTTGACATTAACTATTATAAACAGATTAAAAAATACCAAAGTCTACAATAAAGGAAATGAAAAATGCACTAGAAAGTCTCAACAGCATATCAGAACTACCAGAAGAAGGAATCAGCAAACTTGAAGGTCACTTGAGATTTCTCGGGGGCTGTACAATTAAGACATCTGGTGGAAAAAACAATTTGGATTCTGAATCCATCTTGTGGCCTTGAGTTAAGTCTTATGCAACCAATACAAAGTTTAGACTGTGGGAAGCTTTTTTATTTTTTAGAAACAGGTCTCACATTGTAGCCCAGGCTGGAGTGCAGTGATGTGATCATAGCTTACTGCAGTCCTGAGCTCAAGCAATTCTCCCACTCCAGTCTCCCTAGCAGCTGGGTCTATTGGTGTACAACACCACACCAGGCTAATTGTTTTATTTTTTTGTAGAAACACATTCTCGCTATGTTGCCCAGGCTGATCTTGAACTCCCAAAGTGCTAGGATTACAGGCATAAGACCACCCTGCACCCAGCCTGGGTGGTCCTTGGGAGGCTGAGTTGGGATGATCACTAAACTAATTACTGTGGCAGAGAGACTGAAATACAACTTGCTCATTGACTTAATATGTTCCATTTTTCTGTAAGACATACATCCTGACTGAAGCCCACAGTCTTTAGAATGTTCTTGGTTAAGGATACACCTATTGTCACCAACTCAGTTTTATGGCTAGCAAGTTTATTTGTCTCTTTTCTAAATTATTTATGCCAATTGTGCTTATTGAAATTATGTAATTTAGTTCAATGTTACAGAATTACAGAAACCAATCAACTATGATTATGAAAATGGAGGGGTTTTTCCCTATGAAAACCAAATAAACTGGCTTGGCACCGTCACTCAGTGAGTAGGGCGCCGACCACATACACCAAAGCTGGCAGTTTCGAGCCTGGCCTGGGCCTCCTAAAAACAACAATGACAACTGCAACCAAAAAAAAATAGCCAGGCATTGTGGCAGCCACCTGTAGTCCCAGCTACTCAGGAGTCTGAGGCAAGAGAATGGCTTAAGCCCAAGAATTTGAGGTTGCTGTGAGCTGTGATGCCACAGCACTCTACTGAGGGTAACATAATGAAACTCTGTCTTAAAAAAAAGAAACATGTTTTAGAAAGACTTGATAAAGCTTAATTGTTTAAAGAATTGCTTCAAACAAAAAGCAATTTGTTTGAAGGGGGGAGTTATAAAATTTTAAAAGGAGTCTTTACTATTATACTCACAATGGTCTTTAAATTCTCACTTCACATTTCAAACTTTCTAAAAAGAAACTAGAAATAGTTGCATTGTGATGCATTGTGGCTAAGGTTTATGTGAAAAAGGCCCAGACTTGAAGAAAAAGCACTGGCCTCACACCAAAATATTAGTAAATAATAGATGAGTTAAAATGAAATGTTTATCTTTTATGTTTCTTTTTGAATTTAGATTGACCGACAGGCAGACCTGTTGGATACGAGGTTTCTGCTGTCTGGCCTTGTTGCTAAGCGTTACCATCTTATGGAACTGGCTGTTCATGATACCTGAGGGTCCAACAACCTGAAGCCTTTCAAGGTTAGAAAAGCGTAATTCTCTCAAGCTAAGGTTGGTAACAGAGAACACAGGAAGGCGGGAACCACCTGTAATAGCTAATAACTTAGGCCTGATGCCTTCCCCTTATTCATTTCAAACACCTTATGTTCTGCATTAGTGACCAGATGAATGGCAGAAATTGCTAAATTTTCAAGGAAACTGTATTTCCAAAGGAGTCCCAAGTCTAACCAGTAAATGTTAGTGTTATGAAAAGAGATTTGGTTCCCTCCCTCTTGGGCCACACTGCTGGGAGCAGTGGTCCCCAAACCATGAAGACAACAGTGAAGAAGAAGATACTTTGGTGACATCCCTGAGCTGTGAATCAAGACTGACAGTTTACCCTGATCCTTTTTTTTTTTTTTTTTTATGGGAACTAACATAATTTAGGGTTTGGATTTGGTTTTCTGTTTCTAAACATGCAAAGAGCAGCCTTCTGGCTTGGGCAATAGGGAGACAGTGTCTAAAAGGTGCATATCTTCCTTTGAGGATTTTTAATAAATGCAATATTTGTTTTGTTTTGTTTTCCAGCTACCTACATTTCCAGAGATGTTTTGATGCCCCATAGATCTCTTACTGCCTTTTGTAGGTTAGTGTCATGGACAACTGCCCAACTGGACTTCTACTTACCCTGCCTCTGATGTTGTTATAAAGTTTGCTTTATCCACCCAAAGGTCAGTGGATGAATGACAGCAGGACACCCAGACTACAACCCTGATTGATGGGCCCTTTAAAAAAATGTGCAGGGACACAGTGAAATATTACTTTAAGTCACCCAGCAGAGCAATGCTGGCAAGATGGTAAGGAGCAGTCAGGTGAGCCAATGCCTTGAACAAAGGCATGATATATCAGGAGGCAGTCCCGTTGTCCTCTGCGTGTGATGTCCCATCTGGGGACATGTCCCCTCCAGAACATAGGATAGTGCATCTGCAACTAATGTCTGTGCTCATCCTGGGCCCATTTGCCTTTAGATTCACTACCCTCCCTTCCTCTGCACTGCTCTGTATCACACGAGGAACAAGCCCTATAGACCATTTCCCAAGTAGGAATGGCCTTGGGCAGACACCAGTGTGAGACGAAGGGAGAAAAGAGGGTATCTCTCTTGCTCCCTCTCTGTCCCCAGAAACATCCGGTGCAATGGTTGAGTGTCTTCCTTCCAATGACTTTAGCTCTCTCTGATTCCTCACTCTGGCCCAAAGGAGGTGGCGATTTCCTGGTGGTCTTGACATCTGGGTCGTCTCCTGTCTGCTGCTGAACATTTCAGCTCATCCTTCCTTTGGGTGACCAGTTTCCTAAACTAGACCCCTCTGTTTAAGTACTCAAATGGTTTCTCTTCCCTGTGAGGACCCTGACTGATATAGTATACAACACAAAGCCTTAGTACAGAGCTTCAGAAGGATGGGTCCAAAATATGCTGTCACATTGTCCCCAAGGTCGCCATACATACATACACAGGGAAAATGTGAAATTGTAGCTAAATGTACATTTATTTACTAAATATTCAGTGAAAATTTTTACAAAATATTTTTCTATGTGTTGATACAAAAATATTGAACATATTAAACATGGCATAAAATATAATATCAGGTTTTTAATTTTTCCTGTATATGGTGACCTTTGGGACACCTTATATATCTGAAGGTTTTTAGTCTATTTGTTTCCCTTTTAATAAGCACTCACGTTATTATTTTTCCCCCTTGCATTCTCAACATTTCTCCTATTTATGACTTGAAGTTGCATTTCAACTTATAAATGGACTTTCTTGTTTTCTAGTTATTACATCTTGGCATAATACTTTCCAAACACCGTTTTATTATGTTCCACACTTAAAAAGCCACCTGGATATTCTTCCTTTCTAGTCTTTTTGTTAAACTATCTTTAAGCCCCCTTGCGTGTTTTTGTAATGTGTAACACAGACTCTGTTACGACAGAAAAGTTTCAAAAGACTTGAGCAGCTGGGAACTTTTTGATGATTTCATTTTATAAGTCCTTTGGAATGAATGTGGGCATTAAGAGGCACAATGAATACAATATCAGTTTAACAAGATTTGAGTGGCCTTATTTTTACAGAGAAGTTAACATTTCTAGACATTGTGATTCCACCAGTGGCTTTCTCTATAATGCTTAAAAAATGGAATTTAGCAGACATATAAAAATGGAAAAAAATATAGAAAAGTTGTCATAAATCTTTTTTACTAACGTGTTTTGTGATTGCTTCAGAAAGAAACAAGATGAGAAAGTCCAGGTGCTATTTGTTAAAGTGTTGGGTTGATGTTTCAGCATCTGATAGGGATATAAATGAAAGAAACCAAAGAACAGAGGTCACGTTGTTGACGGTAACTCAACAGACAAATCAGGCCCATCTGGCCTCCCGCTACAAAATGGGAATGTACAAGGCTCAGCAAAGCAGTGAAAAGTGCCCGGTGTGGCAGAACTCTCCAGAACTTGCTTCTATGGCAGGACCTAGTCTGCCTCCTATGCTGGCCTCAGTGCCTCTGTGTGTGTGTGTGTGTGTGTGTGTGTGTGTGTGTGTGTGTGTGAGACAACAGGGCAACCAGATGGCAAAGTACAGGAGTGATCTCACTTTTGAGACTATTTGCTGTGGTGGTCACATCAACCATTTCTACCATCAAGACTGTTGTCCCCAAGAGCGATCATATGGCTGGATCACGTGGGCCAGAAAGATTCAGAAATCCCACAGGCATAGATTCTCTCTTCAGTCCATATGTCTGCAAACACCAAGACACTTACTTGTTGAGTTGTTGCCTTTGGGTTGCCTGTATTTCTCCATGGACTGTTTCTCTTTTTAGGGTCTTTGGTTTAGTAGATTGTTTACACTTCATCCGTGAAAAATACTAAAGGTTATTTCATATCTGCACCTTCTAAAAATCTACATATGTTTTTGAGACCTTACTTTATCAGTCTGTATAATCTCTCTTAGCTTTTTAAATAGTTGTGTAATACTCCTTCACATGAATAGAAAGTTGTGTAAACCAGTGTCACGCTGGTAGACACTTTGGATATTATTTTTTGTTATGGCAGACACCACTGCAATAAAAATCCAGGGACATTTTTGGGGGTCAACTTTTCTTGACAACTTCTATAGAATGAATTTCTAGCAGTGGGATCTGAGGGTCAAAGGGTACATACATTTTCCATTTTGATAGCTATGGCTGAAGTGTCTTCTCAGAATATTATGCCAATTTATATTCATTCAAACAAAATGAGAGTGTTCATATAAATTACTGTTATTTCTTTTCAGTTCTTAAGGCTATATAACTTGGTCATTTACGATAAGTACTGAAAGAGGATGATACCTGGTAATTGCAGAATCCTTTCGTTTTCTGAGTGCCTTGATGGGGTGAAGTTGCTAAGCAAGTTTAGAGAGAGAAGCTAAGGCACAGTTCAATCTTTCCAAATAATTTCAAGGCAGAGAAGCTTGAAGGGAGAGGTGGGGGAATTCTGGAGGTCAAAGGCTAGAGCCTATGGTGATTTGGGGTGTGGGGGATCGGGGGGGGAGGAAGAAAGAGTGGTTTTCCTGGCATTACAGCCCAGAAGGGATTCTGGAAAAGAGGCTGTCAAAGGGATTTTCAAATTTTCTTACATGGGATGAGTGTTGAACATCTTTCCTCCCTACCAAGTTGCCAATAAGCTGCACATGTATCCTTACCTAATTTTTGAGTAAATTCTTTTGGGAGTGCTCCACCAAGAAGATAAGGCAGTAGTAGTTATTAGAATTACAGTAGTTTGGCCACATTACATATAATTTGGAAAATCAAGACCAAGGCAAGCAAAACACTAATTGTTCTATCACCTTAACATAACCACTATTACAATTTTATTGGGTTCCTGGCCATCCATTTTTCTTCATGTGCATTTTTTACATAGTTGTAATCATAGTATAGACATCATTTTTCATCCTGCTTTGTAAATTTGACCTTAATGTGTATATGTATACTTATAAACAAAATTATAAGATGGAGAAACAAACCCTTTATATTCTTATTTTTCACTTTTATTGGCAAGTTTTATTGTACCCAGAAGTATGTTGGCAGTGAATGTTTGGGATTCTATTCTTAGGGCTAAAAGATCAGTGCTTGTGCTGCCTGGATGTAATTGAAGACCAAAAATGTGACAATAAACAAGTTGTTGAGGGCTGTTGCTGTCACTTCTTAGTTCTAGATATAAAAACTGAAACATCTACTCCTTCAATTTTTATAGATGTAACATATGCAGTTATACTAACAAAGTACTTTCACTAGGATTTAGGTTCTTAATTAGATTGAATTAATTTTTAATAGACATATGAAAGACAAAAATCCAATCTGATTATATAAGCCAGCTTGATGAATAAGATAATATTTTCTTAAGTTGTTGTTTTTCCAAAATGTAGTTTTGCGTATTGAATTTATGCTTTATGCTTATTTAGAGTTAATGTAATTAGGGTTAATTAAATACTTTAGCAAAGGAATTGCAGAAATGACAATTCACTTACCTAGTAATACACAAGTCTTGTTTAATATCTGGATTGTAAATAATTATAGAAGTTGCTTCTAATAAATACTTAGCATAGATGATAAAGATATTTAAAAAACATATGATTGTCTTCATGATATATAAATAATAATAAATAGTTGTATACCCCACACATATTACTTAATGTGACTTACCCATTTATTGTTAGAAAGTTTAGGGTCAATTATGAAGCTTAACTTTCCAGTTTTTCTAACAGTGGAGCATATTGTTAGGACTCTTCAGGGAAACTATAGGGTTCACTTGGGGATAAACTGGATGATAAAGCCATCTTACTCTCTTCTTTCCATGCTAGTTTTTCCCTGGTACTTTAGTGTGCTGGAATGAAGCAAAATTCACAAGCTACCCCTATCTACTTTCTTCTAATTTTAACATTCTGTTGTAATTTTAGGGACCCAAGTTTCTACTTTTGATTTCTACTTTAATTCCTACACAAGTATTCTTGAATTCTTCTTCTGTTTTCTATGTGTGTTCCCCTTCTGATCTTGATCTCTTTTGGTCCTGGCTGATTCTCTTCCCCCAAATCCAGAGAAGATCAGAACTTGTTTAATAATTTGGCTAGGAAATTTTGATTCTGCTGCATCTGTTCCCAAATGACCAGCTTTTAGCAATTTAACAGAAAGGACTAACATCTCTCACAACACACCAGTTAACTATGGTTCTACCTTACTGAGGAATCCCTGATGTATAGTGCTTACCATTCAGTAGCTTGTCTTGAGAATGCCATGTATGATGGGTTATTTATTCTTTCAAGCCATTTCTGTACTGATGAGTCAAAACTAAAACTCCAGGATCATCTTTTTCTTACCCCCACATTTTTTCTTATTCATTTCGAATGAGCAAATAGATCTGAATTTTTAAAAATATGTTTTAAACTCTTATAATTTTAAATGATATGATCTTGAACTAATGAATCAGAAAGAATACTTGATATTTACATGCCAAAAATGGCTTAATGGTTTAATTAAAATGGTTTAATAAGATTTTCAGTGAAATGAAAACTTTGTTAAGACATTATTGTCATTTCCTTAACCTTTGAATCAATGCTGAATCAGATGAATTTATATATTTGTTAGCACATTTATTAGTAGGTTGCTTGGGAAATATTTGAGAAATATAATTTCTAAATCCCTCTGATTCTTGATTCTTTGAATGTTAATGTGTTTACTTCTTAAAATATCAATTCGAATTTTTAAGACAATTCCACATTTTGTCCCTAAGTGATTTGAGTTTGTGCAATCCTGAATGTTCCTGATTTAAATGCAACATGAAAATACTATGACATCAAAGCAGTTTTAAAAAGTCTTTGATGTTGTATCATTTTGTATAGTATATATTCTATGAGTAAGACAGTTCCTAGGGAAGAATAAAAAACCATATTCTTAGATTTAAGTTTATTTCAATATGCAAAGTCAACCAATTCCCTTTACATTATAAAGACTTATAAAAAACAGTGAATGTTTTCTAATTGTCACATAAAGTCTTTCCCAATAACTTTGCAAAAAGTTAATAGCCTAGAAGAGTTGACTAAGGCAGCCAAGCTTGATTTATGTAGGAAAGAGAGATTTAAGTCATTTGAAATATTACTTGTCCATTGGTATCTGTAGGGTATTCCAGGGTTCCAGGATTCTAGCAGATACCAAAATCCACAGATGCTTAAGTCCCTTACTTAAAATGATTACATATAATCCTCTACATACATCCTCTCATATGCTTATGTCATGTCCAGTTTACTTGTAATGCTAAATACAATTAAATGTTATGTTGTGGTTGGGCTCCAAATGTTGGGGTCCTGCCCTGGGGCAGGGGCCTCTAAAACATGTAGAAACTAGCAGCAACTGACTGAAGAAACATAGTTAGAAACGATGGTAAAGAAAGAGACATGAGACATAGAGTAGAATTAAAAGTGGGAGATCAGGGGTCCACTGCCCATTTGTGGGATTTTGGCAATGGCACTTAGTATTTGCTCTATTCTGCTTTCACTGAAGTTTATTTGCCCAGAGGGTAAGATGAGGGTGGGAACAAGAATGCCAGCAGTTTCTGAGTGAGCTTATCAGCTCCTATTGTTATTATTTAAGGGTTTGACTAGCTTTGAGAAATCTGAAATTTGAACTTTGTATTGGGAGAGCCTCCCACTTGAGAACACACTCTCAGATTTCTAGGGAGGCATTAAACTCTGTTAGTTCCCTGTGGAATAATATGCCTCTGAGGCATTAATCTCCTCTGAGGAATCTGCGGAAGGGAGGAATTTTCCTCCCATCACCACCACAGAGGATCTTCCTCTGCAATAAGGGATATAAGCTCTTCTGTCCATATCTCAGGGCTTGAGCTACTCCCTTGATCTTTGCCCCAGGCAAATGCAAATCTCCACAGTGGGTATCTGCTTTGTTTGTTTACTAGGCAGGCGATGACCCAGTATCTTTCTAGTTCTTGTCATAGGCTCTTCTATAACCATTTTTCCTCAGAGTGCTCAGAGACCCAATGGGGGTGTTTGTAAGCTATATCCCCAGCAGGCTAGAATTTCAGAAAAGCAGGAAGCTTGCCAGAAATGGCCAGCTTAAATGTAAACTAGCTGAATTTTCTTTGTTCCAACTCACTCAGCTTACTTTTTAATTTTCCTCTTTTTCTGGGGGTGCTTTCTTTGCCAAGAATTGGGTCTTCTGTCCCCATTCTCCCTGTACTATGTAAATAGTTGCTATATTATATTACTTCTTATTTGTGTTTTTAAAACTATTTTGAAATATTTTTTCCTAAATATTTTTGATCTAAGGAATTTATAGACATAGAAATTGTGGATGTGGAGGGCCTTCCATAATAAACTTTTCCTAAATAGTAAAATACTACTTTTTCAAAATAGAAAAACATTAAATTCCAACAATGCTATTATCTCCCTCCAACAATAGTTTTCAAATAAAAAAAAAAAAAAATTGCTCTAGATAAATTTGTAGGCTCTTTTTCCTAAACTAAAATACCCACACATTTCAAGTAAAGTGCACTAAGGAATGAAAAAAGTATTGACTCTAAAAGTAGCCATAAAGAGCACTATAATATTTATGGTATAAAACTTGAGAAGAACTGCAAGGAACTGAAAAGGAAACTATCACAACGTACATTATTTAAAACAATTCCACAACGTATATGTTTGCCCAAGAGCAGCATCTATTATGAAAAATATTATAACACTGTTTTATAATGATACTATCTCATATTTATGTTTTAGAAGCTATTCCTGGATGAAATATTTAAAAGAAAGACATTATGATTCTTAAGTTGAAAGAGTGGCTACAAATTAATGAGAAAATGACCCAGAAAAAAATGATAAGAATGGGCAAAATAAATGAACAGCAATCTCACATCAGATAAAAGCAAATGGTCAATAGATGTAAACGAATATGTTCAGCTTCATTAGTGTAGTATTAGCATATTAAGACAATAATATTCTCATCAAAACAGCAAAATTTAAAGATTGAAGATATACAGTGCTTTCAAGGGCATGGTTAAATATTGGCAAGTTGAAATAAGTAGAATCTTTTTGAAAAGTCATGTGTAGTATTATTAAAATTAAACATTTTAAATTCCCATTCTGTGCCATAGCAGTTCCACTTTCAGCAATATATATAATTATGCAAGTATGTAAGGCTATGTATATAAAAATGAACATCTGTTTCTAATAGCAAAAATTTATAAACAACTTAAAAGTCCATCAAGAGTGGAAGGGTTAAATCAGTAATACTATATCCTTATTACAGAATTCTATTCAGTCATTAAAAATAATGAGTAGATAAAGTTTCTCAGAATGACAAACATTTCATGATATGTTGTTAAATAAAAAATTGCTGCCAAATAAGTAAAAATTATCCCAGTAGTTTAAAGTAGTCTTGGATATGTAGTGTCCCAGATACTGGCAGACGCAAGTGCCAATTCTGTCTAGAGGAAGCTTATTTTCCTCAACTCCCAAAGAATTGAAAAATTGAAATTTATTTGAAAAATAAATTTCCACTCAGTGGCACTAATCATCAGGGAAATACAAACTAAAACTACAATGAGATATCACCTTACCCTGTTATTATAGAATGGCTTTCTTCAAAAAGTCTGAAAACAATAGATTCAGGTGTGGATGCAGAGACAAAGAAACACTTAAACGCTATTGGTAGAACTTCAAATTAGTACAACCTTGGTGGAAAATGGTATGGAGATTTCTCAAAGAATTACAAAAAGAACTAAAACTAGACCTACCATTTGATCCAGCAACCCCACTACTGGGTATCTACTCAAAGGAAAAAAGACATTTTATCAGAAAGGTGTGCACTCTAATGTTGATTGAAGCACAATTCACAATTCCAAAGACATGGAATCAGCCCAAGTGCCTGTCAATTCATGGAGTATTACTCATCCATAAAAAGAAATAAATGTATATCTTTTACAGCAATTTGGAAGGAACTGGAGACCAATTTCTTAAGAGAAGCTTCTCAAGAATGGAAAAACAAACACCACATGTACTCTCTCATAATCTGGAACAACTGATGGGCACAGAAAGAAATAAAAATCATTGGAAATCAAGAAAGGAGGGTGGGGAAAGGAGAGGGACAAAACCCCTATCTAACAGGGATAATGACCAATGTTCAGGTGATGGGCACACTGATAGCCCTGACTAAAGCATTATAATAGCCATCTATCCACCTAATAAAACATTTGTGCCTTCTTCATATTTTAAAATTAAAAAGAAAAAGAAGTTTTCAAGGAAAATTAACAACTCATAGCCAAAAATCATTCAAAATACAGGGAAAGAAAGTATCTTCAGTAAGAAACATCAAGATCTCATATAGGGATAACAGAAACAAATTCAAAAGAACTTCATTTATCATTACAATGAGATACATATTACAAAATAATTATGTTTAACATGTTTAAATAAATGTAAGGAAAGTTTGAAAATCTTTATACAGAACAAGAAACTGAACAGAATGATCAATCACATTTGAGCAAGAACAAAATAAAGTACCTGGCAGTGAAAAATATGATAACTGGAATGAATTAAAACACCTCAATAAATGGGTTTAACAACAAATTAGATGCAGTTGAACAGAGAATTAGTGATCTTAAAGACAAACAGGCATGAAGACATTACCCAAAATGTTGCATAGAAATGAGATGCAAAATATGGGAAAAGAAAGCTAGGAAAAGTGGTTAATACAGTGGAAATGTATCTAACTGAAGTCTAGGAAGAAAAATTGAGAAGGAGGAGGACCTGGTAAACTCTCACCGAACGGGCACAATGTAAGGTGTACTGCTCACCCCCTAGGTGAGAAGCTCAACTACAACTTGAACTCTCCCTAACAAATGCAAACAACATAACCTAATCAGTTGTACTCTCATATGAATCTGAAATTTAAAAAAAAAATAAAAGGGAGATAGAGGTAATATTTAAGAATAAAATGCCTGAAGTATTTTTATAGTTTCATGTCTGAGGTTTAAATCTTTTATCCAGTGAGAGTCTATCTTACTTAATGGTGAAAGGTGTGGATCTAGTTTCAATCTTCTACAGGTCGCCACCAAGTTTACCCAGCACCATTTGTTGAATAGGGAATCTTTTCCCCACTGAATGTTTTTAATTAAACCTGCCTATTCTATACTCCAGATAAAGACGTTATTACCCTGGGATATAAGCAAATACCTGTGAAGGGAAAGGAGATTCTTTTATTTTTACTATCCTGAAATGTAATATACCTGAGAAAATTTACCATTAATGCCTAGACATGAGGAAACAGAATCATGGTGTAGCAGAAGTCTAACCCTGGTGGAGAGAAAGCAGAGAGAAAGAATTACCCGAAAGCCGGTGATGGAAGAGGAAGGGGTTTTATTTGAGCTAGCAGACCTGCCAGCAGACTAGAATCCACAAGGGCTGAGCTCCCCATCAGCTCTGTCCCTGGCCTTTCACTGGACTCACAAATAGACAGACCAAGGAATTACCGGTAATGTCACCTCTCATTGGAAGTGTGAAACCATGTGCAGGTTTACAGAAGGAAGCAAGCATTAGTTAATGTCAAGATTCCAGGAAGTTTAGCCAGATAAAGCAGTGTCAATTAAGAAAGAAAAACGGCTGCTGTTTTTAAAAGTAAAGAGGACCCCCTTTTTTCCTCTAAGTTCCAAGTGAGTAACTGACCTTGGGTATTCTGCTGAATGCTGGTACCTTATCTCAAGGTTACCCATAACATAGCAACCACAGTTTTTGTTTTGGCCAGGGCTGGATTTGAACCTGCTACCTCTGGCATATGGGGCCAGCACCCTACTCCTTTGAGCCACAGGCACCACCCATAGCAACCACAGTTTTTAGCAGGCAAAGAGATAGTTTAACAAACTTCGCATTAACTCGATAATATATAGGTTGACCCTTTGAGTTCTGTACTTTTGATGTACATTCTCAGAAGTCTTGGGCAGCACCCATAGCACAGTGGTTACTGCACTGACCACATACACCCGGGCTGGCGGTTTTGAACCCAGCCTGGGCCAGCTAAACAACAATGACAACTGCAACAGAAAAATAGCCAGGCGTTGTGGTGGGTGCCTGTGGTCATAGCTACTTGGGAGGCTGAGGCAAGAGAATCGCTTAAGCCCAAGAGTTTGAGGTTGCTATGAGCTGTGATGCCAACAGCACTCTACCAAGGGAGACATAGTGAGACTCTGTCTCAAAAAAAAAAAAAAAGTTTCTGGCATTCTAGATATGGGTAAATAACTCCCCAATACAGGGCCTGGGCCTCCTCTCTTAATGGAAAAAAACAGCAAGAGGAAGATTATATATTACATATAGAAGGAAAAACCTAAAGACCTTCACATCAGATACAGGGAAGACAGAAGAAAGTGAAATAACATTTTTTTTTTTTTTTTAGACAGAGACTTAAGCTGTCACCCTGGGTAGAGTGCTGTGACATCACAGCTCACAGCAACCTCCAACTTCTGGGCTCAAGTGATTCTCCTGCCTCTGCCTCCCAAGTAGGTGGGATTACAGGTGCCTGCCACAATGCCTGGCTATTTTTTGGTTGCAGCCATCATTGTTGTTTGGCGGGCCAGGGCTGGATTCAAACTCCCCAGCTCGGGTGTATGTGGCTGGCACCTTAGCCACCTAAGCCACAGGCACCAAGCCGTGAAATAACATTTTTGATGTGCTGAAAGAAAAAAAATCTGGGCAGGGTGGCGCCTGTGGCTCGGTGAGTAGGGCGCCGGCCCCATATACCGAGGGTGGCGGGTTCAAACCCAGCCCCGGCTGAACTGCAACGAAAAAATAGCCAGGCGTTGTGGTGGGCGCCTGTAGTCCCAGCTGCTCCGGATGCTGAGGCAGGAGAATCGCGGAAGCCCAAGAGCTGGAGGTTGCTGTGAGTCCTGTGACGGCACGGCACTCCACCGAGGACGGTAAAGTGAGACTCTGTTTCTACAAAAAAAAGAAAAAAGAAAAAGAAAGAAAGAAAAGAAAAAAAAGCTGGGCAGCACCTGTAGCTCAGTTAGTAGGGCACTAATGTCCGCCACAATGTCCAGCTGTTTTTTGTTGTAATTTGGCTGGGGCTGGGGTCGAAACCACCATCCTTGGTGTATGGGGCTGACGCCAACTCACTGAGCCACAGGAGCCATCCCATGATGGATCTTTTTAATTTTTTTTACCTGGAAATCTATTTGATGTTCATTCTCAAAGAATTATTTTTGCTGGAAATACAGTGTACTCCAAAAGTCGCCTATAAAATCGCCATACAAAGGCATGGATGGAGCTGGAACATATCCTTCTTAGCAAAGTATCTCAAGAATGGAAGAAAAAAGGGTGTCCTGAAGGCTGTATTAACCAGTTTGATGAAAATATTTCAGATTGTACATAAAACCAGCACATCATACCTCATGATTGCATTAATGTACACAGCTATGATTTAATTAAAAAACATTAAAAAAGAAATAAAAATTTAAAAGATTACCATACAAAGGGAAAATGGAAAATTGTAGCTAACTGTACCATTATTTACAAAATACAGTAGAACCATGCTGACCAACTCCCTATACTGACCGCTTTCTTTAGTTGACCTAATTTCCATAGACCATACGTGCACCACATGACCACCTTGTATGTTGACCAATTTGTTACAGTCCCTTGGGTGGTCACCTTACCTGTGTAATGAATACAGGTTCTACTGTATTCATTACAAAATTTTACAAAATATTTACATAATATTCTGTACATGTTAGCCACCTCTTTGTAAAATTTTATAATGAATATTTTGTAAGAAAAAAAAAAGGTATATTTAACTGCAATTTCCCATTTCCCCTATGTATGGCAACTTTATGGGTGACTTTTGGGACACCCTATAGAATTCTGGGTTAGCTTTTTTTCTTTCTTTTTTTTTTTCTTTTCTTAGAGATAGGGTTTCATTTTATCGCTCTCAGCGGATAGAGTTCACAGCAACCTTCAGCTCTTGGGCTTAGGCGATTCTCTTGCCTCAGCCTCCTGCGTAGCTGGGACTACAGGTGCCCTCCACAATGCCTGGCTCCTATTTTTTTGTTGCAGTTTGGCCGGGGCCGGGTTTGAATCCGCCACCCTTGGTATATGCGGCCAGGCTCTACTCACTGAGACACAGGCGCCACCCAGGAAGTTTTTCTTTATAGCCCGACAAATACGTGTTATTTTCTATCTTTCTGAAATTGTAACTATCCCAATGAATGTGAGGTGTCCCTTCATTCTTACACATAAAAACTCACTTGCAAAAATTCTGTTTCTCAGCCCCGCAACATTGGGCTCAGCTGGTTTATAGGCCTTATCTTCTAATGGAGGTATTCTTCCACCAGGAAGCACGACAATTATTTCACTTAACTGGAAGTTGAGATTGCTAACAACTGCCTCCTGACTATTTTGAGCTCTTCCATTGAAGCAACTGATGAGTAAGGGAGTTCCCCTGATCACTAAGAGGAACATTTGCTGTTGTAAAATGTGAACAGGGAAGACTAGACCTGGACCCTACAGGATTCCCAGGGTGAGGTGGGATCTATCAGTCAGTGGAAAATAATGGGAGATTATGGCAACCCAATAAAAATACCACAACTAAGGCAGAGCAAGATGGTGGACCAGAGGTGGGAGGATTGCCTGAGCCCAGGAGTTTGAAACCAGCCTGGGTGAGAGTGAGACCCCATCTGTACTATAGAAAAAATTAACCGGGCAATGTGGTGGGCTCCTGTGGCTCTAGGTACTTGGAAGGCTGAGCCCTCCCATCCCTTCTTCACCTGGGGAGCCAGGAGTTGATCCTGGTGTTGGTGTCTGACCCAGCCACATAGCTCCACTGTAGCACAGTGTCTCAAGCAAGTGGAGACCTCAGAAGCATCCTTTGACTTTACAATGAAAGACACTGAGATCCAAAGAGGTGAATTGGACTGCCCAAGACTATGGAGCAGACAAACATGAGTTGGACCTACCAGCAATATAAGGCTTCATGGGCTGGCCTGGCAACCTGGCACTATTC
>CAUYPK010017739.1:0-28758 GCA_963574355.1 Loris lydekkerianus | reverse complement strand
TTTCTGCCCCATTGATCTTTGAGGGAGTTGATCTAATCTGATTATTCATATTGCCAGAGTTTTTCTGTTGATTTCACCTCATGATTGTTTTTCACTGTTGCCTCTGCCCGTCCTCAGAGTTGGCGAGATGTCTTTCCAAGTTTAGACCCCAGCAGGATCACTCTATTGTTGCTGGATCTTTGTAGGGAGTGACCCTGTGTAGTTCCTCTGGGGCTACTCTAGCTAGGGAGTTCTGGTTGTGGAAGCAGCTCCTGTGTGTGACACACCTGGATCCAGCAACTGGGCTGGAGGTGGCACGCATGGTTCTGGGAGCACCTGGCGCCCAGTGACTTTGGCATAGAGAGCCCAAGGCTCCAGCAGTCTCTGGCCAGGAGAAGGGCTCTGCACAGAGGCAGGGAGGGCTCCAGAGGGCATGCAGCTGCCAGAGTCCCTGGCCAGATGAATGAGCTAATGTGGAGGCTGGGAGGACTCAGGAGGGAGGATGTAGTGTTGCATGGCTCCCGCAGTTCCTGGTCAGGGAGCGCGGAGGCCCGGTGGGTGCGGGTCACCAGTTGGGGGTTGCTGCACAGCTCTTACGGAGGTCTGGGTGGCGCCAAGCCCAGGAGTTTGAGGTTGCTATGAGCTGTGATGTCATGGCACTCTATCCAGGGCAACAGCCCAAGGCTCCAGTGTGCCAAAACCGTCTCACTCTGCCCCTAAGGATTAAGGCTGTAAGGCAGCTCGGTCCCCGCATTTAGGCTGCTCAGTCACTAGGTTACTTTGTCCCACCTGATCCTTGCTCTGGGACCCTGAGGGCAGAGCTTGCCGGGGCAGTTCTTTCACGAGGGCTTCCTGCGCTCAGTTCAGTGGCTCAGTCTGGGGCCCCAGACAGTGTCCAAATTTCTCCAAACTCCTCCTCAGGCTCTCCCCAGGGCAGTTCAACTGAGTGCCAAGTCCAAGAACACTAAAACAGTTCACATGTAAGGCCTTTGCGGTTTGCAGTCTCACTGCTGCTTGTACTCATGGTTGCTGGTGTGATTAGGTTGATCAAACACACGCAACCACTTGCCAGTTTTCAACTGTTTTTGTCCTCCTCTTGAGGTCCAGAAGTCCCTTGCTGGCTCCCTGTATCCTCAAAGGGATGATTATAGGCAGATCCCACCAGCCAGAGATGCCTGGAGTCTTGTCTCCCCAGACTCACTGTGCCCAGTTGCAGGGAAGCTGTTACTCGGTTGCCATCTTTAATCTCTCCCCCTCTGATTTTTATTATGTAAATTATTTAGTGAACATGTAATTCATCTTACTTCTTTAGGTTATGAGCCCTTAAGTTGTTAAGGTATGTAAAGTTAAAAGAAATAAATTGCAGAGAAGTATTGTGAAGGACTTTGAAATGGACCAAAAAATTATTTGTTATCTTCAAATGTTCAAACAAGATTTTATTTAGTGGTGTTTCTGGGAGATAAGATTCTATGAGAACTTTAAATCCTTTGGCCCATTTTACAGTTCTTTAAGTTGTAGAAACCTGATAGTAATGTAAAGGATTCTTGCCTATAGAAATGCAAAAATGGAATGAAATTGGTTGTTATCCTATAGAAAGTTACCAGTGTGGCCTGGTGTTGCATCTATTTGTAAATGCAATTCAACACTGTATTTAATAGTTCATCTAAGTGGTCCTCAATTCATTCACCTTTGACTGTGCTGTAACATTTTATTGGTTCATTTATTAATGAATGAGTTAAATAAAATCTTTGACAGGTGTTTATTTTATATATGTATGAGAGACATGATTATACCTTTAAAAAATTTTATCTTTTAGCAAAACAAAAATTAAAAAACAAAATATGAAAAAAACTCCTGTCATTAGCACCCAAAATATTTATTGGAATTTTTATAATGTTTCTGTAGTATTTCTGCAAATATATGATATAATTTGGAAATAGGCAAATTTGAAGCTAGAGAAATGTTGATATATCATGTCAATTGAACCATGTCAATCTTGCTGGAAAAATATTGCTTGTTGGTCTAAAATACACAATTTTATATGTAGTATATGTAATTACTTAATGGCCACATCTCTTTGAACTAAATAGAAAGTCAAGATCTTTTTTTTTTTTTTTTTAGAGTCTCACTTTGTGGCCCTGTATTGAGTGCTATGGCATCATAGCTCACTGCAACTTAAAACTCCTAGGCTCAAGCAATCCTCTTGCATTAGCCTCCCAAGTAGTTGGGACTACAGGTACCTACCACAACACCTGGCTATTTTTAGAGCTGTAGTCTCGCTTTTGCTCTCTTGCTCAGGCTGGTCTTGAACTCCTGAGTTTAAGCAATCCACCAGCCTTAGCCTTCCAGAGTGCTAGGATTATACGCATGGGACTGGCCAGAAAGTCAAGATTTTAAAACAAGGTATATAAACTAAAAATCTTGGAGCAAACTTACATTACAATCTGGGATGTAGAAGATTAAGTTACTATCCTGTAAAAATAATGAACAAGAATGACTATTAGAGAAAATTCAAGCTATAATCCTACCCTTTCTTTATTGGATTAAAAACATGCCTATAGCTAGACTCTCCCCTGGGTCTCCACCTTTGCTGATGTCACCTGCATTGGTTAGGATTGCTTTTGTCAGCATTGACAGAACTTTGGCTGGAGTGGCTAAAACAAGTAAGGGTTTCTTTTTTCTCATGTCACAGGAGACCTGGTCTCTTGATAGGTACGTGGTCCTGGTGAAGCCATGATGCTGTGGCAGACCCAGTCTCCTTTGTACTTTTCTGCTCCTGCCATCCTTAGCATGTGGTTTTCTCATGCATCAAAGATTATGCTACCCCTAGGTATCATCTTCATGTTCCAGGTAGGAAAAAGGGTAAAATGTGCTTGCTTATGTAGTGTGATCCTTTTTATAAGATAGCTATTGTTTTCCCAGAGGCTATACCCAGTGGTCTTTCACTTGCATCTCATTGGCTAGAATTGTTCACAAATCCACACCTAGCTCCAGGGGAACCTGGGAAACTGAGTTATTCAGCTGGATAGATAATACATTGCTATAAATTTATGGCTCTGTTTGTAGGAAAGAAGAGGAATAGGGAATATATAAGGTAGAGGATGTTTACCTGAATCAGGTGAAATAATAACAGTAATATTATATTATATTATATTATATTATATTATATTATATTATATTATATTATATTATATTAGTAATATATTATAATAGTAATGATAAGTAATGCTAGCTCCCCAAGAATATTTTCTGGGAAAAATAGCTATTCAGAGACAGCGCCATAGAAAAAGCTCTGAAAACTCAGAATCGATTCTTTGGTTTACTCCTGACCTGTTGTGTGACCAGGATAGTATTCTTCACACCTCTCAGATTTTATTCCCTTGTTTATAAAATGCAATTGTTTAATTAGCTCTAAAATCTTTCCTTTATCTTAATTACCAAGAACATGCAGTAGGATTTGGGCTATAATAATTCCTGCAGAGGCCCACACTTATGCTTTTGAAAAATTATCAAAATTGGAGTCAGAAGAATAATCTGGTAGGACTCTCTGTGGGCAAGTGTGCTGAGAGTCATGTATAGCTCTATGTTAGAGTGCCAAAAGTTAGACAGATTAAAAACAATGAGTGAGGGGGCACAAAATTAGAATCTATTTTAGACAAAATTAAGATGATTAAATCCTATTTTCAGGGGCCTGTGGTGGGCAGAAATAGTGGTTCCCCAAAGATATTCACATCCTAATCCTTGGAACCTGCAAGTAGGTTACATTACCGGGGAAAAGGGGCAATGCCAATGTAGCACAATTATGAGCCTTGAGATGGGGAGATTATCCTGGATATCTCTGCAGGCCATAAGTAATGAGAAGGGTCCTTAACAATGAAAGGAGGCAGAAAAGGAGACCAGAGTGATGCGACATGACAAAGACTTGACCTACTGTTGCTGGCTCTGAAGATGAAAGAAGAGGCCACAGGCCAGGGAGGACAGGTGGCCTCTAAAAGCTAAAACAGAGAAGGAAATGGATTTTGTCTACAGTTTGCAGAAAAGGGCAAAGCCCTGCTGACACCTGGATTTTAATTCAGTGACATATGTGTCAGAGTTCTGAACTTCAAGAACTGTAAGATAATAAATTCATATTGCTTTAAGCCACTAACTTTGTGTTCATCTGTGATAGTAGCAATAGAAAACTCATACAGAGACTCTTTCTCTTTTCCTTGCCCACTTGCCCTCCGCTGAGTCCACACACCAAAGTTTAGAAAGAAAATTTATTTTAAAATGTTTAAACAGATGACCCCAAACTGTAAAACCACTAGAAAAAAGCATAAGGGAAATGCTTCGGGACATTGTTCTAGGCTCAGATTTTATGGCTTAGACCTCAAAAGTATAAGCATCAAAAGCAAAAATAGACAAATTAGACTGTATTAAAATTAAATACTTCCACAGAGCAAAGGAAACGCTCAACAGATGAAGGGATGAACTAGAATGGGAGAAATTTGGCTTTTTTTTTTTTTTTTTTTGAGACAGAGTCTCACTTTTTTGCCCTCAGTAGAGTGCTGTAGTGTCATAGCTCACAGCAACCTCAAACTCTTGGGCTCAAGTGATCCTTTTGCCTCAGTTTTTCATTTTTGGTAGAGAAGGGGGGTCTCACTCTTGCTCAGGTTGGTCTCAAACTCCTAAGCTCAAGCGATCCGCCCACCTCAGCCTCCCAGAGGGAGAAAATATTTGTAAGCTATTCATTTATTCATTCAATAAGGGACTAGTATCCATAATACACAAGCAGCTACAACAGGTGAACAGCAAAGTGGGCAAAGGATCTGAACAGACATTTCTCAAAAGAAAACATGCATATGGCTAATGGATATATGAGAAAATGCTCAACATTACTAATTATCACAGAAATGATATCATAATGAGGTATCATTGATCCCAGTTAGAATGGCTATTCCCCAAAATAAAAATGACAAATAGTGGCAAAGATACAGAGAAATGAGAAGTCTTATATATTGTTGGTGGGAATGTACAGAGATTATGAAAAACAGTGTGGGGGGTTCTCAAAAGCTACAAGTATGATACCACTTCTGGGTGGTCATTATACATTTTATGCATGCATCAGAACACCACATATGCTCCATAAATTATTACAATTTATTATGTATCCGTAACAAAATTTGAAATGTTAATATTTTCCAGTCTGGCTGAACTGTTTGCATCCTCTAGTAACTAAAGATGTGACAAATATACTGTTGCTCTTTTGAGAGCCTACTTTGATAGACAGAGAGCGGCTGCCAATCGATCATCCAAAGTTGAAGAGGATTCTGAGCCAGGACAGGTCAACGGGGAGAGCGACATGACTGAGCCTCGCTGTCTGCCACGGCTGGGGGTGGGGGTGGGGGTGGGGGTGACAGCAGAACTTGTGTATCCACTTCTGTTCAAGGCTGACTGTTCACCTCATTTCCAGTCCTTCCAATGACTTTGCTGCTTTCCACAGAGCCCTGTAATGTCTCCTAAAACCATAAGCAAGGCTCTACCTGGTCAGACTCAAGGCTCAGGAATGTGAGAAGCTGTTCCAAGGGGCTCTGCAGAGACACTCAGTGATAAGGAGTGGGTCACTCCGTCATGGTGCTCAGAAGATGAGGCCTGTGGGGAATGCTGTGGGTGCCCTGCCAGGCTCCTCAGCCTTCTCAGTCTGCGCTCTGCAGACTCCAGCTGCTGGAATCTGGACCTGAGGCACCTTCCTCTTTCTACCAGTCAAAGTCACACGGCCATGAATTGCCCAGAAGCCCATAACCCTTGCCCCTCAGCAGTCTCATTGACTGTAATTGTTCCAGGTGGTGGACTCTCACAAGTGGTGCATAAATACTCACTCCTGGTCTCGTAGCCTGGGGCAGGATAGTTTTGAGGCTTATGTTTTGTGGGGGTGCCAAGAGTCCCTACAGAATTAAGGCGCAGTCCCCTGTTGAGGCTGCACGCTGTGCATGCACCACACATTACGGATCCTCTGCTCCTCTGCTTCTGCTCCTAAACAGGCGCAGATTTTGTGCATTTCCAAATATTCAGTACTTCAAACAAGAAGAAATAAATGTCCATGGGGAAAAACCAAATGGTGCAAAAGGGTGTAGAATGGAGAGTAAATGTCCTCATTCTACTTTTGACTTCAAATCTTCCATTACCTTCTCCAGAGGTACTTTGGGCTTTCGTTTATCTCTTCAGATTATTTTGCATGTAATTAGGCCTATATGTGTGTATGTCCCTTTCTTTATATAAAAGGTAGCATGTCTAACTACTGCTCTATCTTCTACTTTTTACATTTTTTTTCTTTCTTTTTCCTGCAGTTTTTGGCCGGGGCTGGGTTTGAACCTGCCACCTCCGGCATCTGGGGCCAGCACCCTACTCCTTTGGGCCACAGGCACTGCCCCTTTTTACATTTTTTTTAGACAGGGTTTCACTTTATTGCCCTGAGTAGAGTACAGTGGTGTTATCATAGTTCACTGCAACCTCAAATTCCTAGGCTCAAGCGATTCTCTTGCCTCAGCCTCCCCAGTAGCTGAAACTACAGGCACACATGACCATGCCTGGCTAATTTTTCTATTTTTTATAGAGATGAGATCTCTCTTTTTTTCTCAGGCTGGTCTTGAACTCCTGAGCTCAATGGATCCTCCCGTCTTGGCCACCCAGAGTGCTAGGATTACATGAGCCACTGTGCTGGCCTATCTTCTGCTTTTTTTTTTTTTTTGCGGTTTTTGGCCGGGGTTGGGTTTGAACCCGCATAGGGGGCTGGCACCCTACTCCTTTCAGCCACAGGTGCCGCCTCCTATCTTTTGCTTTTTAAAATTAGAAACTATATACCTTTTCATGTCAACATACGTTATTTCTAATTTTTTTGTTACCCTTTAACTGCTGAGATTGAAGATAGGAAATATCTTTTTCTTTAGGTGTGAGATAAACCACCATTAACCCCTCAGCTCCTTTTTAAAATAAAAAAAAAGCACATCAAGTTTCTTATTTCTTCATATGTTTTTAGCACAGTGCATTCCTATTGTCACCTGACCCATGATGATTGGAGCAGGTGATAAAATTTGGTAGGCAGAATTGGTGTGCAAGGTCACCACATGGATGATGGAGATGCCAGTACCTCCAGTTTTTCCTCAGAGCCCACATTCAGGCCAAATCTTCATGAGCCAGGAGTTATTATTTAATACGAACTCTATCTAGTCCAGTGTATAATTATAGCTGTTCCATTGCTTTACTTATGAGACCATTTTAGTAGAGAAAGGGCATCTTCTGAAAATGGGCTCAAACTATAGGACGTTTGTGTCAGGCTTCAGAGAAGCAGGTCTCTAAGCATTTCTCCACTGTCAGCTGGAGGACAGGAGGGCGTTGGTTCTTTAGATGGGAAAGGCCAATTGTAGAAACTTCGCAAGTTCCTGTTGGTGGGTTTACAAACCTATCATTCCCACTTTGGAGTGTTTTCCTCTCAGTGGTGCTTTCAATGTTCTTTCATCCTTCTATAAATTGACTGCTTTACAATGTCTATGATAAGGGCACAAGAAGCCAGATTCACTCTAGAGGCGCTGATGTCAGGAGACTTTATCTGCTGGAATATAGAAGACCCTAACTCCACATTCTAATTTGATTTGCAAGTTGTTCCAGATGCCTGTCTTCAGCAATATTCCTTTTAATTAATTCTTACAGAGAATGGAGTTTGCTCACA
This sequence comes from Loris lydekkerianus, assembly GCA_963574355.1. Classification (NCBI taxonomy): domain Eukaryota; kingdom Metazoa; phylum Chordata; class Mammalia; order Primates; family Lorisidae; genus Loris; species Loris lydekkerianus. Next base: position 21,074 of record CAUYPK010017739.1, on the reverse strand, counting down.
CACGGTTTTGTTTCCTCCAGATGATGCAAACTATGGGAGATAACTTGCATCATAGAGATAATTAACCAGCATTAGGCAGAAATGGAAAGATTTGTGTCAGCTGAGCTCCTTGCATCTGCTTCTCCTCCTAAATACTGTATTTGATCCTGCATGTGGTGTGTCTCTTCAATCTTTTTTCATTTTATTTATTTTTATTAAATCATAGCTGTGTACAATAATGCAATCATGAAGTACAATGTGCTGGTTTTATATACAATTTAAAATATTTTCATTGAACTGGTTAACATAGCCTTCATGGCATTTTCTTAATTACTGTGTTCAGACTTTTATATTCTACATTTAGTAAATTTCACCTGTACCCTTCTAAGATGCACCATAGATGTGGATAGTTTTTTAATTTTAAAAAGGAGTACAGGGCAAATGAGTTGTTTTCCTTAGCAATGGCTTTCTATAGAATCAAAGACTACAATGGAGATTCTTGAACAATTTTATTTTTATGTGCTAATTTATCTATCTATCTATTTATTTATTTATTTATTGAGACAGGGTCTTACTATGTTGCCCTTGGTAGAGGCTGTGATGTCACAGCTCACAGCAACCTCCAACTCTTGGGCTTATTCTCTTGCCTCAGCCTCCCAAGTAGCTGGGATTAGAGGTGCCCACCACAATGCCTAGCTATTTTTTTGTTGCAGTTGTCATTTTTGTTTAGCTGGCCCGGACTGGGTTCAAACCCTCCAGCCTTGGTGCATGTGGCTAGCGCCATAACCACTGTGCTATGCACACCAAGCCATCTTGAACAATTTTAAAAGAGAAAATGAGAACCCTGAGAAGTCAGCACTGTAACTTTTAAGAGAATTCAGTTTTTTTCAAGATAAAATTAAAATGCTGTGACTTAAATGCTTAAATATATAGGAGGTCATTACTATACTTTCTCAGAAGGATGGGAATTTGGTTGGTCCAAATTCACTCTGAATACAAAGCAAGTGCCATAAAATAAAGCCTTTTATTACTTGAAATGGTCTACTAAAGAGAGGCTATTTTAGGTAGGTGGATTTTTTTTTTTTTTCTCCGTTGGAGGAAAAGTCTCTGAAAATAATTTCATGGTCTACATGAATACCCTAACTGGTCCAATTTTGTCTTCTTGATCAAGGACTGTGGGGTAGCAAGCTTTTATGCTGTGCTTCATTGTACAATTATCAGCTATTTCAGGAAATTCCTTTCTGACTTCAGATAACAGTTACTTTGTGCCCCGAAGCACTGGGACGAGCCCCTTATAATTGTATTCAAGCTGGGGTGGTTCAGGCTTTGCCTTTAGTCTTACACCATGGAGATTCATTAAACCTTCTTTCTCACTGAGCCCTTGGCCACATGGAATGTTCATTTAGAAGTTTCAGTCAAAGGCCCATAGAGCTCCGCTACCCTGCACAAAGTTGTCCTGTATTTGGTCAACTGACTGTTGAATAATTGGTACAGCTCTCGATGCCAACGTGGAAGAATCAAGAAAGGCAAAGAGTACAGTGCGCGATAGTTAGGAGGGACACGTCAGTCTTGTGTCAGCTCCACTGTGTATGGATTGGGGGTCTGTACGCATTTGCTGACAGGCAGGGATAGTCCTTTCAGTACAGGGTAGTGGTTCAGAATGGAGACTTTGGAGCCAGATATATTCAGCTGTGCCCTAGTGCTAACTGGGAAAGCTAACTGCCCTAGCTTTTTAGTAGTAAAATCCTAATGATTATACCTGCCCCAGACGATAGTTAAGAGTTGGAAAGTGAAATAATAAATGCAAAGGGCTATGCACAATGCAAGCATTTAATAAATGGGCATTAATTCTGTACAGTTTGTAGCCTGGCAGATGCCTCAGGGCCCCTGCTGTGTCCCTCACCCCTGCCACTTCAGAAATCTGCAGGCCTAGCTTCCAGCTGTCAGCATCTGCCTCTCTTTGCCAGAGGGCTTTCTGTAGCCCTGAGGCAGCTGGTTGGAAGAGCTAGGGAATTAACAACTCTAGAATCAGCCTCCAGGCTGGAGAACTGGATGTGTAAATACTCCAGCTCTCCGGGCTGGCTGGCCGCTTGACTGGAGAAACTCGGACTCCCAGAGTTTCCCGTGGGACTAAGCTCCAGTTAATCAGCAGAGTGACTTTCCTGATAAGGCACTTTTAGCAACCATTTTGTCTTGCTTTTTTGCCTTCTCTACTTCCCTACTGCACTTTCCCGTTTGACACTCCCAAAGAAACTACTAGCATTCAAATCCTTCCTCAGTCGCTTCTAGGAAACCCTGCCTTAAGATGATCACCTTGAGTTCGAGGAAAGAATTTTCATTCTAAATGAAGGACTCAGTCATTTCTAGGAAAAACTGCATTAAGATGATCACCTTGAATTCGAGGAAAGAATTTTCATTCTAAATGAAGGACTCAGTCATGTCACTTTACATGAATCCTATGCCCAAAATTACTGCAAGGAAGGTTTTCGGCTCCCGGCACCTTTTAACCAACTGAGTTATGAGTTTTTTTTTGTTGTTTTGTTTTTTTTTTTCTTAATTTACACAGTGGATCCAAAGGCCAAATGTCCAGGAATTGCTACAACAAAAAGATTAAACGTCTTTCACATAGATTTGTTTATTTTGCAGCAGTAATTCCCAGTGTTCCATTTGCCATTCTTTACATTTTCATCAGAGGACTCTATTGTCCCGTTTTCAATCTTAGAAGGATTTGTACAAACATCAAAACTCTTTCTTTAAGTATAAGTATCTTTTCTTGAGGCAAAATGAAACAGTAGAATCTATAAACATGGGAGATTTAGTCTCTAGAGACTGTTTAAACCAGTCTCTACTGCCTCCTACTTATTTTTGAAGAGAGGAAAGATTTGATGAAAGTTTTGAAACTGGCAATTATTTTTTGAAGAACAGTTATCGCTACTCGGTGGCAAGCATGAGCCTATCGCTTGGTAATAAAAAGATGAATAAAAAAGATCTTTCTCTATATGATTGAGGAAACAGCCATATAAAACACTAACTAAAATACAGTTCCAAGTTATTTAAAATATATTTATAAGCTTATCTTTCCTTTTTGCAATTCCATGATGGTTAAACAGAAACCTCGTGATTACATTTTTATAATACATGAATCACTCAAAGTAATGTTTCAAAAACATTTTTCTTTTATTCCAATTTTAAAATATTACATGTTATGGTAAAAGATAGAATGAAACAGGATTTGAGTTGCCATTTCCAGTTTGATTCTTTTTTAATGGAAGAATATCTAAGAGAAGGGACTCATTGAAATTTTTTTCATGAGTGTCATTCCGATTTTTCAGTTCAACTTAAAAAGTTATATCAGATGAATGTGCAACAGATAAACACTCTGTCAAGAGTGTGGATGGGCACATGCTGTCTAATCTTGCGTAGTAACTGAGAAGCAGAAGCAAAAAAAGAAAAAAAAACCCAAACCTGTAGTGTTTATGTTTGGGAAGGTAATTTTTGGTTAAGGATTCCAAAGTCTTAGAAATAGAAATTTTAGAGAGAAATGCCCACACATATTCATCACACTCATTCATCACTTTAACACATGTTTACTGAACACCTACATGTGTCAGGCACAGAGCTAAGGGCTAGGGCTATAACAGTGATCAAAAATCAGACTTGGGGGCGGTGCCTGTGGCTCAAAGGAGTAGGGCGCCAGCCCCAAATACTGGAGGTGGTGGGTTCAAACCCAGCCCTGGTCAAAAACTGCAAAAAACAAACAAAAAACCATCCAAAATCAGACTTGGGCTTAGTGGCCAGTGAAAAGCAAATAGATACTATTTTTTGATTACACAAATGCATACATAATTATACATTGAAGAATGTGCGTGATTATAAAATGAAAGCATGAGCTCTGAGGGATGGCAGTGGAGTTCTAGGAAATCTCCTAGAGTGGAATCTGACCTACGCTGAGGAAGGGATGCTGGAGCTGATATGTGAAGGATGAGTGCAGTTATCTCAGATAAATGGGTTGGGCTGCATAGGGGCTGCTGCTAAGGAAAACATTCCAGGTGGAGGGAATGGCAAGTGCAAAGACCCTGGGGTGAGGGTCACAGTGCACATGGGGAGCTGAAGGAGGAGGTGCAGGATGGATAATTAGGAGCTGTCACAGGAATCCAGGGGAGAGATGGCAATTCCCTGGACTGAGGGAGGGTGTAGGGAGAGAGAATGACTAGATTCCAGAGATATGTAGGATGTGAAGTTGATGGGACTGGGGGATGGAACAGCTACAGAAAGCGAGGGAGAAAAAGGTGTCAGGGAAGACTCCTGGTTTTCTGACCTGTCTCTGCATGGACAGTGGTGTCAGTCATCAAGGTTGGGGGAAGATGGTGTCTACTCTCCAAAAGGAGATGTTGAGTGAGCACTAAAATAGGAATATGGAGGTAAGATTATTATTATTATACAGTTTGTTCCTTTCAAGTTTTTAAAAAATTAGATGAAATTGGTAGAGTTCATGTTTGCATGTACACGGGTGGGTTTCTCATTCATTCATGATACTCACTTTAGCATATAAAAATCAGTTGAAAATATGTGAAATGGACCTCTCTCCCTATCATAAGAGATTAAAGAAATTCTCTTGTTTTGTCCTATTACTGTGGAGATAATTTCATGAAGATAAGTATTGAAATCATGATATGTAGCCAGCTGGCAATTATGTTGTAATTTTGATTAAACTTGATCTATAAAGAGTTGTGCTTGGTTGGGTGTGGTGGCTCATGCCTGTAATCCTAGCACTCTGTGAGCCCAAGGCAGATGAATTGCTTGAGCTCAGGAGTTCAAGACCAGCCTGGGAAAGAGAGAGACCCCTTCTCTACTAAAAAGAGAAAAACTAGCTAGGTATTATAGTAGCATCTGTAATCCCAGCTACTTGGGAAGCTGAGGCAGGAAGATCACTTGAGCCCAAGAGACTGAGGTTGATGTGAGCTATGATGCCACAGCACTTTCACCTGGGACAACAGAGAGAGAGAGAGAAAGAGAGAGAGAGAGAGAGAGAGAGAGAGAGAGATAGATAGATAGATAGATATGGTGTTTTGGTGTTGGCAGTGGCAGTGGAAAAGGCCAAGTTATTGCCATGTGATTGTGTGTCCTCTTTTTCTACATGTTAACCTGGGAAAGTTTTTTCACTCCCACTTTTCATCTAACAGATATTTATGATGTATACTGCTCTAGGAGCTGAGTAGACAGAAGTGAATTAAATTAAATACATGAAAACAAATACAAATCCATATTTTTATAATATATGAGTATGCTCAAGTCCATGTTTAGCTCATACCTCTCTTGAGAGACTTAGATTCCCACATCTACATTTAACTATTCCTTGGGTCTCTCAAACTCCAAAAATGTAAAATTAACCCCCTTTTCTTTTGTTCTAGACCTGCTTTACTGAATTCTCTATGTGCCCAACCATCTGTGCATCCATCCAGTTGCCCAATGCAGAAACCTTGCAACCACACTTAATTTCTCCCTTTCCCTTACTCCTAAATCCCATCAGTAACCCAGTCTTCCTGTTGCTTCTAAAATAGGTCTAACATTTGTCCCCTCATCTAGCTCCCAATTGCCCCTACCTAAGTGCTCTCATCACCTCTCACCTTGATTACTATAAGAACCACATTCCTGGTCAGTTCTATATTGTCTCCTTTAAACCCTTCCTTCATGGACTTGCTGAAATAACAGATGGAAAAACAGATCTACTACAGATAATGGTCACCTTACTCTTCAACGATTTTAAGTTCTTTAGCACGTCGCTCAAAGCCCCCCATGACTGTCTTTTACCCACTTCTCTATTTACTCTCCTACCACCCTGTCCTTTCTTTCAGACACAGCAACAGAGTGGCCTATAGTTAGCATTCCTCCAGCCTAGAAAGTCCTTCCCAGGACTCTTTCTGCATCCTCACTCATCCTATAAAACCAGGCTCTCAGCTGGCCTATATTCCCAGCTACTCAGGAGCCTGAGCCAGGAGGATTGCTTGAGCCCAGGAGTTGATGTTGCAGTGAGCTGTGATTGCACCACTACACACTAACCCAGGTGACAGAGTGAGACTCTATCTCTAAAAAACCCCAAACAACAAACCAAACAAAGAAAAAAACCCCAAAACCAAGGATCAGGCTTATTTCTCACCCTCAAACTCTTTCTGCAGGAGTAGGCAGGTGGTTTCTAAAGCATTGCATGATCATCCCTTTAATATGCTGCCTTCCAACATCCTGTTTAACATTGGAATTGTCTTCCTCACACTTTCCCTGTAGGAACTGTGCCTAGCCATGTATGTATCCTCAGTGCCTCCCGAGCTAGCTGGCATGCAGAAGGTCGACAATCAACACCTGCTGAACTGCCTTGCTGAATACATACTAGTTAGAAATTCTTTCCTGTTGGGGACATTTCAGAAAGTTAGTGTGTGATTTTTCTTTTCCTATAAGCCACTAGGATAATGAGGCAGGAGTCCTTTAATCTCACGTATACTTTAAATAGAAAGGGAGCGAAGGAGAGAGATTATTATCTGCAAGAAAACAAGGTATGATACGCGAGACTCACTTGTTTGTAAGTCAATTCAATACCCTAGAAAACTCTTTAAAAGAAAATCGTCTATTGCAAATATGTCTCAAATGTAGTCACAGCAACAAACACCCCAAGCAAGGTGGTCACTAATTATTTTAAATGCCAAAAGCTTTGTCTTATAGACAGGCTAACATTGTTGTTGAATTTGGCTTCTTTCTCTTGGCAATGATCTGTACACAATAGATTATATCACCTAGTTTTTTCCTGTCTTCAACTTACTTTCCTACAACAAAGGATGGAAAATATTCACAACTCAGAACATATGTATATTTGAAATAGTCCTTTCTGCTTTTTTTTTTTTTCTACTTTGAAAAAAATGTACTTTGATCTTCAATGTACCACATGAAGGTCTTTTGACTACAGTACCTAACGGGGAGAATAAATAAGCCAAGAGCTGCTGTAACCTAAGATGTTTGCCTTGAGAGCCGTTGGTCTCTCTGTCAGCCTGTCAGTCGGCCTTCGATGTGTGGGATTCTCCGTTCTCAACTCCAGTGTTTTGGGTAAGTGCCTTGGAGGTTTTGTTTTCATATCTAAACACTAGCTTCTCGGTGTTCTTGCCAACTGCTGTAGAATTCTTTCATCGCTTAGTGAGGGTGATTTTTATTTTTTTTCTCTTATTCAGCTTTGCTTGCTAGAGCTCTTAAACAGTTAAGGAAGACCTCCCACAGACCAGAAAGGATGGCTTGTCTCTTTAGTAGAAAATTCCCCCCAATTTCTAGTTGACGTGGGTAAACATTGAAGGTGTGGTGGGTGCCCCAGTGTGCTGCCCAGATCCCCCTCCAAGGCAGGGCACTCGCTCTCCAAGCTGCCAGGATTGTTGGCTAATGACAACCCAGCTAAGTCCCTCTTGGGGAGCTGACTTCAGCTGAGAGAGAGGGTTGACTTAGGCATTCTCTTTGCATGGTCCACTGTGAGAAGGATGGTATAAAAAAACCCGGCCTGCTAGCCTGTCTTTGGGAGAACTCCACAGTCCACCTTCTCCGTCTCCTCACTCTGCTGGGTGTTGCTACCCACTCATACCCCTCACCCACACCCCTCACCCACAGATTTCAAAGGCCCAGTGTTTTCCCTAGAAACTCCAACCTAGACATAAGGAATTTAACAATGAATCAGTCCAAGGGAAAAACTAATGTATTAGTCAAGGTTCTTCAGCGAAACAATAGGACCAACAGAATAGAGAGACATAAGGAATTGGTTTATGTAATTATCAGGCTGAAAGTTCTGCAATCTGTAATCCACAGGCTGGAGACCTAGGAGAACTAGAGACCTAAGCTCTTAGGTCGAAGTCCTGAAAACCAGGAGGGCTAAGGGTGTAAGTTCCAGGCTGATTCCAAGTCTGAGTGCGGGAGAAGATCAATGTCCCAGCTCAAAAACTGGCAGAGAGAGCAAAAGTTCACTTAACCTGCCCTTTTGTTTTAACCAGGCCTACAGCAGATTGGATGAGGCCCACCCACACAGGGGACCATCTGCTTTACTCAGTATACAAATATAAACGTTAATCTCATCCAGAAGCAACCTTACAGATACACTCAGAATAATGCTCAACCAAACATCTGAGCACCCTGTAGCCCAGTTAACCATCACAACTGGTCTTTTCAACAAATAGAGCTGGGACAAATAGATATCTGCATACAAAAGAATGAATAGGGACCTTTTCTTCACACTATACATAAAAATAAAATAAATAAATCCTAGTCCTAAATATAAGGGCAAAGAGTAAGAAACACATAAAAGAAAACAGGAGTTCATGACCTTGGATCAAAGAACAGTTTCTTAAAAATGACACCAAAAGCACTAGCAAAATAAATAAATAGATGAATAAATTTGACTTCATTAAAATTTAAACTTCTGTGCATCAAAGGACAGCATTGACGAAGTGAAAAGACAACCACAGGATGGGAGAAGATATTTACAAATCATATTTCTGACAAGAGATTTAAATTCAAAACATATGATATGCCCTTACAACTCAACAATAACAAGCAAGCCCACTGGCAAAGGAATTTGTACAGTATACAAATGGTCAATAAATGCATGTAAAGATACCCAACATTACTAGTCAGGGAAATGCAAAGGAAAACCGCACTGACATACCATTTCACATTACCAGGGTGATCGTAGTCAAAAGATTATAATAACAAGCATTTGCAAATATGTAGAGAAATTGGAACCCTCATTCATTGCTAGTGAGGTTTTTTTTTTTTTTTGAGACAGAGTCACACTTTGTTGTCCTCAGTAGAGTGCCGTGACATCACAGCTAAAGCAACCTCAAACTCTTGGGTTTAAGTGATTCTCTTGCCTCAGCCTCCCAAGGAGCTGGGACTACAGATGCCTGCCACAACGCCTGGCTATTTTTGTTGTTGTTGTTACAGTTGTCATTGTTGTTTAGCTGGCTCAGGCCAGATTTGAACCTGCTAGCCTCGGTGTTATGTGGCTGGTGCCCTAACCACTGGGCTATGGGCACTGAGCCTGCTAGTGAGATTTTAAAGTGGTGCAACCAAATGAGAAAACAATTGAACAGTTATCCAAAATGCTAAACATAGCGTTACCATATGGCATTGAAATGCTGATCTAGGTATAAACCTAAAGGAAATGAAAATATATGACCATCAAAGAACCTTGTACACGAACACCCGCAAATTATTCATAATAGCCAAAAAGTGGGAACAACCCAAATTATTCATAATAGCCAAAAAGTGGGAACAACCCAAATGCTCCTCAGTTGATAGATGTTGTGTATCTATACAAGGATATATTCAGCCATAAAAAGGAATGAAGTACTGTCCCACACAACAACACAGATGAACCTTGAAAACATTATGCTAAGTGAAGAAAGCGGGACAGCGAAGGCCACACAGTGTAATCCTGTTCACAGTCATGGACTGCACATGTGATGTGGTCTGTAAGATTACACTGGAGCTGAAAATTTTCTAATATCTAGTGACATCATAGCCCTGGTAACATCATAGTGCTACAGGTTACTCATGTGTTTATGGCAATCCTGGTATAAAGATGCCTCTGCCAACTATATAAAATATAGCACATATGGACAGTATATAATACCCAATAATAATAAGAAATAAATTACTGTGTTACTGGTTTATGCACTTACTGTTCTATGCATATACATATACATATACATATATATATATGGTTTTTTTTTTTTGAGACAGAGTCTCACTTTGTCACCCTCAGTAGAGTACTGTAGTATCACAGCTCACAGCAACTTCAAACTCTTAAGCTAAAGTGATTCTTTGCCACAGCCTCCCGAGTAGCTGGGACTATAGGTGCCTGCCACAATGCCAGGCTATTTTTTAGATGTGGGGTATCACTCTTGTTAGGTTGGTCTGGATCTCCTGAGCTCAAGCAATCCATCTGCCTCAGCCTCCCCGAGTGCTGGGATTACAGCTGTGAGCCACGTGCCTGGCCTATTCTATACTTATTGTTGTTATTTTAAAGTGTACTCATTCTACTTATATAAAAGCAGTCTTGTCCTTTAGGAGGTATCGTAGAAGAAGGCATTGTTATCACAGGAGACGACAGCTTCCTCCCTCCATCTGTGTTATTGACCCTGAATACTTTCCAGTTAGGTAAGGTATGGAGGAGGAAGACAGTGATATCGATGATCCTGACCCCGTGTGGGCCTGGGCTAATGTGTGTGTTTGTGTCTCAGCTTTTAACAAAAAAAGTTTAAGAAGTTAAAAAAAAATTTAAAAAGCTTAGAGAATAAGGATATAAGGAAAGAAAATATTTGTGTACAGCAGTACAACGTTTTAGTACAACGTTTATTACAAACGAGTCAAAAAGTCAAAAGAAATGTATAAACATATAATATATAAAAATAGCTAAGATTAATTTATTATTGAAGAAAGAAAATTTTAAAAATAAATTTAGTATAGCCTAAGTGTAAATGTTTATAAAGTCTCTAGTAGTGCAGAGTAATGCCCTGCCTAGACGCTTACACGCACTCACCACTCTCTCACCAAGTCACCCAGAGCAACTTACAGTTCGGCAAGCTCCTTCACGGTATATAACTTATACAAGTGGACCATGTTTTGTCTTTCACACTGTGATTTTACTGTGACTTTCTATGTCTATGTATGTTGAGGTACACAAATACCACCATGTTTTAACACTTTATAGTACTCAGTACCATAAAAGGCTGTGCAGGTTTGTAGTCTAGGAGCAACAGGCTGTACCTGTTGCCTAGATGTGCTATTAGGTTTGTGTAAGCCATTCTGGGATGTCCACAGGAAATCGCCTAAGAACCCATTTCTTAGAACATGTACATCCCCATTGTTAAATTGGACGTGACTGTATGTGAAACGTCCAGAATAAGCAAGTCCATAGAGAGAGAAAGTGGGTTAGAAGTTGTCTGGAGCTAGTGCAGGGAGAGCATAAGCAGGAACCAGAAAGATTGCAAATGTATATAGGGTTTCTTTGGGGGACACTGGAAATTCTCTAAAATTAGATTGTGATGATGTAATTCAGGGTATCTTTGAATGTGTTTAAAGGTCATGACAAGTACCATTGCCTTTTTCAGTTTTGATTTTTGGAATGTTTGAATGTGGACATTGCCTTGGAGATTAATCTGGTAGCTTCCTCACCAGGAGGCCATGGACTGCGGGAGCCTTCAACACCGTTGGAGCCTGAGAAGGTGAGGACTGAGAAGAGTGTATGGGAGACTGAAGAGTCCTCGGTTTTAAGGCTGCTCACATGCAAAGTGACCTTTACCTCTGCGTTTTCTCCAGCTCCTTCACCTCTCTCTGTAGGCACAGAGAGCACAGGAAGGCAAAGCCTCCCAGGGGCAGCTACATGTTGTGGTGATTAGCACACAGTCTGCTGATATGATTCTAGGAATATGATATTTCCACTTTGGTTCCCAACATCCTTGAGATAAAATCTTTGACTTTTGTCCTCTTAGCTGTTACAGCATATTGGACTAATATGTTCAGGGAGTAGTCTGCTATAACAGTGTTTATTGAGCATGTACTATATGTCTTGCTATATTCAAGGGGTGGGTTTATGAACTGTTTTGATTATGAATTTCATTTAAATTATGTTAAAAATTATATATTTTAGATGTATATGATATTTGCTATTATACTTATCTTAATATTCTTATACATAATGGTGTGATTACTGTAGTTAAGCAAATTAACATACACATTCTCTTACATAGTTACCTTTGAGGATGGGCTCTTCTTGAGGTGCCCTCCCAGGAGGCCCACACAAGGCTGCTCTTGGCCAAGGGGCTCTGGTTCCACAGTGTCATGCCAGGGCATACAGCCTGTGGCAGTGTCACAGAAAGAACTTCCTGCTTCAACTGAGGGTTGGAAAGGAATGGGGAAAATAGAGGATTATAAAAAGGCACCTAATTTTCTATCTCAAGATATTATACAGTCACCCATTAACACTTTTAGGTAGGTAACAGAACTCTAAGGCCTGGGGAGGAGTAACTGTTCCAACACATAAGAGCTGTTGAGTTTGTCTTCTTCCTTTCAGAAAACCAGAAGAGAGTAAGGCTATCTCTCCCTGCAGCCCCTTCAGGCCCCAGGGAACAGAGCAGTTGGAGTGGAGAGATACCATGGAGAACCACCATGCCCAGCCCTTGACCAGGGAGGAACACAGTGCCCAACCCTTGACTGGTGATTAAGATAACGGAGGCCCAAAACTGGAGAATGCTCTAAAACATAGCAAATCTCCTAAATAGATCCAGGGCTCTGCTGGTGACCCTGGAAGGAGTTGCTTACATTGTTAAGACCTTTTAACTTGAACAACTAGTCATGTCTGCTTTGGTAACATAGCACAGTCGATCAGTTGGTGTAGAAGCAGATGGAAAGCAAAGTCAGAATGGCGGGTATTCATAGCAATGCTCAAAACTGGCCTGGCAGGCTCCTGTGCAGGAGTGAGTACCTCTCAAAATCAAAGGAAACCTTGGCTCTAGTCTGTACCTAAGGTCCCCTCTCTTGTCCTCCCCAGAAGAGCATTTACTTATCCAGTGTGAGCTTCTGAACCCAAGGGGAACCTGGCACACTGGTTTCTGCCCTTGGGCCTCTTTCAGCTACCAGTGTTCCTCCCCCTTAGCTGTACAATAGAATCCCCTGGGGATCTTTCAGAAAATACTAATGCCCTGGCACCAACCCAACTCCATTAAATTAGAATCTCCGAAGGTGGGGCCTGAGTGTGAATTTTTTTTTTTTAAGTTCCCATGTGACCCTAATGTGCAGCGAGTGTTTTAAACTACTGTGCTGCTGCAAGCTGCCATATCCCTCTGCCTGCTGTGTCTACACTCTGCCGGTCACCTGAGCTCCCATCCGGCTGCCTGCTCTTTGGTTTGGGGTCTCATTCCCAACAGCTGCGTCCTCGCTTCTCCTGGTGATGGAGGCAGAGGCCATACACCCACCATTTATTGTGGGTGGTTATTGTCTCTGGAGAAGTTTTTTTTTTGATGCTATCACAGGCTGATTGATGGATCCCCAAAAGCTATATCGATGTCCCAGAACCTGTGAAATTGACTTTTTTTGTAAAGAGTATCTCGGCAGATGAAATTAATTGAAGTGGTTGGTGCGGTGGCTCATCACAACAGTTTGTGAGGCCAAGGTGGGAGGATTGCTTCAGGTCAGGAGTTCGAGAGCAGTCTGGGCAATATAGTGAGACTCTGTCTCTACAAAAATAAAAAATAAAAAATATTACCCAAGCTTGGTGGTACCTGCCTGTAGTTCCAGCTACTCAGGAAGCTGACACCTGAGGATTGCTTGAGTGGAGGAGTCTGAGGCTGCAGTGAGCTATGATTGAGCCACTGCAATCTTGCTCTGGGCCTTTAAAAAAGAGAAAAACAATTAAAAAAATGCTCTTGAGAAGAGATAATTTAGAGTTAATGTGAGCCCTAAATTCAATGACAAGTGTCTTTGTAATAGATGTAGGGCAAACGAGGAGAGGGCCATTGAGGGTGGAGGGAGAGATTGAAATCACACACGGAGGAATACTGAAGAGCTATCAAAATTTGGGAGACACAAGGGAAGATTCTCCTTGAGAGCCTTTGGGAGCAGTGGGACCCAGCTGACACATTGATTTTGGACGTCTGGCCTCCAGAACTGTAAGAGAATGAATTATAGTTGTTTTAATAACATCAGGTTAGTGGTAATTTGTTATGGCAGCCTGAGAAACCTCTCAGTCCTCTGCTTTTTGCTTGATTGTTGCGTAGCTGAAAGCCATCCAATTCAACATGCTTCCCTGGGACTTACTTAACGACCTCACCAAGGTTTACCTTTTCTTATTATTACATTTAGAAAGTTTGGGGATGTCCATTAGGGCAAAGCATCTTTCTTTTCCCTTCCCTTCCAGTTCCCTCTTCTTTATCCAGACACTCATCAAAAAACATCTTAGAATGGTCACTTCCTAGTGCCTAGAAATTATCTTACAAGTTTTAATTATTTTCATATCACTTTTCTTTTAAAATGAGCGAAATTTTTGCCTGGCTATTGTACACAATCAAAACAACTTAGAAGACTCAGTTCTGCCTTCACCCCCTGCCTCTCTACATCCCACCTCCTTTGCCTGAGGTAATCGCTGAGGACCTCACCCTTTTCACATCCTTTTCTCCAGGCAGACACCTTTCAGGTGATAACTGATTGAGTCAAGAGGATTGCTTGAACCCAGGAGTTTGAAGTTCCTGTGAGCTGTGACTCCATAGCACTCTACCCAGGGTGACAAAGTGAGACTCTGTCTCCAAAAAATAAATAAATTAAAAAAAAATAAAAATAAAAAAATAAAACATATTGGAAATGTAATCTTTGACCGAGGTAGAGAGAGCACTGTTGGAGTGGGATGCTTAGAACCCACTGTTTCTCCTAAGAGCTCCCTGAGGAATGCACAGACTACCAGGAACAAAGACAAATTGAAAACCATTATCTTGGTTTTCTTAGTCCTCTGTGGTTCTAGCCTTGTGGGAATTGGCCAACCAAGTGCTATGGTTTGAATATTTATGTCTTCTCCAAAATTGATGTTGAAATAACTCCCAAAACAAGAAGTGGGGGCCTTTTGGAGATAATGAGGCCATGAGGGCTCTGTCTTCATGGATGGAATTAGTGCCTTATAAAACAGTTGGAGGGAGCTGCCTTCTGCTGTGTGAGGACACAGCAACAATTTGCTATCTTGGAAACAGGGACTGACCCTCATTAGACATCACATCTGTTGGTGCCTTGAACTTGAACTTCCCAACCTTCAGAACTGTGAGCAATAAATTTCTGTTCTTTATAAAATACCTAGTCTGTGGTATTTATTACAGCAGCCAAACAGATGGAGACAGGAAAGAGGTAAGTGGGTCAAAATGCAAGGAGGTGCTCATTCTCAGGGCCAGGTAGACCTAAGAGGTCTTTGGGTTGGATGATGGAGACCTCAACAATGGTGGAGGAGGGGACAGTGTATTTCAGAAGGAAGATGAAACTGTTGTGGTTATTGCTAGCTCATACATCACATACTCAGGTTAAGATCTGCTCAGCTCAAAAGCCTCCAATGTCTTCCCTCTTCTCCTGCAGAGAAAGCTAAAGTCCTTGCTGGCCTCACATAGTTCATCCCTGCTCACTACCCCCAAAACTCTTCTTCTCCAACCTTGTCTCCCCTTACTCTTCCTTCTACTTACCCTACTATAGTCTCCCTTTTCCCTCAAACACACCAAGCCCTGTCTACCTCAGGGCCTTTGCACTTGCTATTCACTTTGTCTGGAATTCTCTTCTCCAGGTATCCATGAGGCTCGTTCCCTTACTTCCTCCAGATCTCAGTGAAAACGCCACCTAATTCAAGGGACTTTCCCAGCTCCCCACACAGACAGCACACCTGCCTACCCCACCTGCACTGTGCTCTTCTGTACTTCTTTTTCTTCTCTAGCACTCCCTGTCACCTGACTTCCCACTGCAGACAGACTGTACTGCAGGTTTTTGTGAGAAATCATTCACACATAAGTCAGAGGCCTAACCCCACTGACTGCACTTCAGGCACCTAGCTGAGGTCATATTTCACTCTGTAGTCTGCTTGTCCCCTGTGAAGAGCCCCTTTAGACACAACTTTTGAATATTGGGGCTGGGGAAGCTGTATGTGCCCCAAAGCACTGGTTTGTATCCTTGTAAACTTCCCCCTTCCAAGGAGCTATTTGTATATCTGCTGAGCTTCCTTCTCTCTGGCTATCAGAAAGCTGACGGCCAAATTTGAAGCCAAACTCTATGGGACTTTAATCCTTCTTCCTGGTTATCATTTTCCAGACTTCTTTTTCTTTGAGATAGAGTCTCACTTTGTCTCTCTCAGTAGAGTGCTGTGACATCACAGCTCATAGCAACCTCAAACTCTTGGGCTCAAGTTATTCTCTTGCCTCAGCCTCCCAAGTAGCTGGGACTTCAAGCACACGCCACAGTGGCCAGCTATTTTTAGAGATGGGGTCTTGCTGTTGCTCAGGCTTGTCTTGAACCCCTGAGCTCTGCCTCCCAGAGTGCTAGGATTACAGGCATGAGCCATCGCGCCCAGTGATTTTCCAGATTTATTTACAATTCTCCTGTCTTAATTGGTTTGCTTCTGTCATGTAATGTTCTGTTGTGGAGTTTGCTCTTTTTGTAACCCAAAGACCAGGTTCACAGAAGTAAGCCTGAATAAGTATGCAGGGCCCAATGGAATACATGTGCAAGAGAAAGGAGAGACTCATGATTACCTGCACTGCTGAAATGAGCTGGTGGGACTCCTTGTCCTGCAGGCAAGATTAGAAACTTAGTATTGCCTGGGAAGGAGGAAAAAGATGTGTGAGGACAAGCAGCACAGTCAAGTCCCGAGGCGAAGTTTTTGCTCACATGGTCCTTACATAAAAAATAGTATGAACAATAGGATGTATCCATAGGTTTACAGAATTTGGGGGCTGGAAGAAATTGTTGGTAAAGCCAAAGACTTCCTCACGGACATCAGGAAAACTGAAGACCAAGCAATCTGCCTAAGGCCCAGAACTATTTATTGGCAGAGATAATGGGATGAGAATCTTTTTCTCTCTCCTCCAAGCCCAAAGCTTTTTCCATGATACCACCCACAGAGTTGCAGTTCTTCCCATTTTGTGTATTAAAATTTTTTCACTTGAGATCCTTGGAAAGTGTGTTAAGAGGTTACGCCTGGTATGTGTAATTCTTTTTCCTCCATAGCCTTTCCAAATTCAATAAGCTGACAGAATGAAAGCGCCCCCCCCCCCCCCCCATGTTTTCCTCCGAGCCCACCCTGGGTTTAATGGTAGGGCTGAGGAACGCGCCTGGGCCGGCCTGCTCCCTGCTCAGCCCGCCTGCGCTGGAGGGCTGCTGGCGGGAGGTGGTTGTCAAAACAGAGGCCCTTGTCAGAAACAATAGGGCTTGGGAAGTTTTTTTGGGGGGATTGGTGGGTGGGGAATACCAGGTGGCAGGTGGGATCATTCCAGTGGGGGGTTTTCAGGAAAAGCTGCAGTGCTGGGTCTAAGAAAAGAAAGATAGGGATTCCAGATGTGCCTAGCTAATACTGCAGGAATCCTTAGCATAGGTTATCAAAAATCAGAATATCTGAGGAGGAGCCCAGACTAAAAAGAAGGTAAAGCTGTGAGCTGCTGCAGGCAAATATCAAGAGTCTCCAGGAGGTGTTCAACACAACACAACACAACACAATACAACTTGGACTTTTTTTGTCAGTAGCACTAGGGATTAGGACCTATCTTTAAGAGGAAAGTCGTTTGGTGAATGGGTTCATTTGGCTAGTTCTGGCCGAGTGGTTTTCAATGTTGACTTCAGTCTAGGCTACTGCAGAGCTGAGCTGCAGCTCTGGGCATCCCGGCTGCATTTGTACCTGGGGGGAGGGCTCCTCTGGGAAGTCTGGGGCTCCAAATGCAAGGACATATCGGGTCGTACATCCCATTTTCTAGCATTTCTCGGGTGTACACCAGAAAACTAGAGCCTTTTCAGTAGGAGCTCAGTTGTGCTGGATGTGAGCACTTACAGACTGAATGCCAGTATCAGGACTGGGCCTTGTTTTATCTACTGCAAAATGGTGGCCTTTGGCACATGACAAATCACCAATGATGATCCCAATGATGGGCTTTCAGCTGCTCCACCAAAAGATGAGAAAAGAGTTAAGAAAATTTGTAATGATCCATTTTCTCAGGAACACAGGTCTGATCTTAGAGACCCTGTAATGGCATTCCAAGCTTCACCTTCACTTTGTTTCAGATTTGACTTCATTCCTGGCTAGGATGTGAGGTGTTACAAATGTCTTGCTGCTCTTCACAGCTCTGTCTTTTACCAGGGAATGCCTGGAAGGGGGGGCATTTCCAGGGGTCAAAGGAATGAGTCTGAAGAACCTGAGCTGATTGGGCCAGGGCAATAAATTGGGAATGGGGGAAGCTTTCTGGCTGTTAAACTTTCCAGCTGTGAGGTTGTCACTCATTATTTCCCCAGCCTCCCGCTTACACCAGAATCTCTCAGGTTCATGGTTAGCTTCCTGGGCCAGAAGTCACACCCCTCCATCAGACCCTCCTGGTTGGGGGCCAAAGAATTGGTATTTTCAATATGTGATTCTTACGCATGTTTAGTTCTTTTAAAAACAGATAACTACTTGAAAGTGAGCACTCATGTCATCCTTGTCAAGAACCAGAACCTTATCAGTGGCAGAGACCCCTTCGTGCCTCCTCCTCAAAGGCAACCATCACCCCCATTTTATGCCATTGCTTCCTCTTCCTTGCTTTTCCTGAAAGTGGGTACGTTTAAACTTAGGGATACATTTAAACACATGTCCCTAAAGGCTGGAGTATAGTTTTGTCTGTTTACAAATGGAATCCTACAACATGTAGCTTCACATCCGGCTTCTTTTTTTCTTTCCTCCCCACCATTAAGTTTGTGAAATTCATGCAGGTTGCTGCTTGTAGTTGTAGTTGTATTATGTTGTATGACTAAACCACAATGTATTTATTTATTACGCTGTTGGTGGACATTGGGTTCATTCCAGTTTGGAACTGTTATGCATAATGCTGCTCTGAACGTTCTTGTACACATTTCGGTTGGTTATACGGTTAGTGGGATCGCTGGGTAAGCTTACCTTAAACATTACATCATGTAAAATGTTTTACAAACTGGTTACTGTAAGTATTTACAGTTAATTGGAAATCTAGTTTAAGAACCTTTATCTAAGGCCAGACGTGGTGGCTCACACCTATAATTCCAGCACTTGAAAGGCTGAGGTGGGTGGACTGCCTGCGTTCACAGGTTCGAGACCAGCCTGAGCCGAAGCAAGAACCCATCTCTAAAAATAGCCAGGTGTTGTGGTGGGAGCCTGTAGTTCCAGCTACTTGGGAGACTGAGGCAAGAGACTTGCTTAAGCCCAGGAGTTTGAAGCTGCTGTGAGCTGTGATGCCACAGCACTCTACCATGATTAACAAAGTGAAACTCTGTCTCAAAAAAAACAAACAAACAAACAAACAAAAAAAAAAACCCATATCTATATCTTTGAGACTATTAGGTGGAAACAGCTCAAGGGTGAACTTTCTACGCAATCAGTTGTTACCCTCTTCCTGCCAAATTGATGGAGGTACTGGCCTGATTTGTTTTCAACTGGAGTTTTATTGATACATTTAAGTTCTCCTTTGTTGGTTATTGCTCAATCCTCCTGAATTGAAACCTTAAGTGACTTTGATCTCTCTAGAAATTAAAACCTATATGCCAGGCACAGTGGTAAGTGCTAGGAACGCAATTGACAACAAAACGGGGAAGAGCTTGGCCTTTGTGACGCTTAAAGTCTGGTGGGAGAGAGACACATAAACAAGAGAGACACAAGTAAATATGCACAATTACAAACCGTGAGGTGTTCTGTGTAGGAGGAGGGGAGGAAGCACCCCGTGGATCTGAAGATGTGGGGAGGACGGGGAAGAAAACCTGGTTTGAGACATGGCAGGTAAGCTCAGACCTGAGAGAACCCTGTGTAGAGTCCGGGATTGTTTTGGGCAGACAAGACGTTCTCTTGGGCTCTGATAGAGAGAAGAGCTGGGTGCAATGAGGGACAGGAAGGAGGATGTACAGGAGTGTGGAGGAGGGTAGGACCCAGGCCTGGGGTCTGGTTGGCCATGAGGAGTCCGTGGAGCCGTGGTCTGTGGTGCAGGGTTAAAGGCTAGTGCTGACCACCCTGAGCAGGATGGGCTGTAGGAGGCTAAGCAAGGAAGAAGGGACTGGTTAGAAGGCCCGTCCACAGCTGGGCTACAATGTTGCCCGTAGACTTGAAAAGATGGGGGATGAATTAGAGAAACAGGTGAAAGCCTGAAACAGCAGACTGATGATGGGTTAGAGATGAGGAGTGAGGGAAGGATAGTGTGAAGAATGGTTTCCAGGTTTCTGGCTTGAGAAACTGGACGAAGGAAGCTGCTGTGGAAAGATGGGGAAGTCTCTTCTGGGGACGTCAAATTTCTTTTATAGTTCTTAAAGCCTACGCCACTCCGTCCTCCCATAGTCTCAGTATCTCTCCATGTTCAATCTCAACATAAAAGTAACTTCCTAGTTTTTGTTAAAAATTCTTTTTTTAACCTCTTCCAACATTATTACTTATTCATTGAGTGACTGTGTGTATACTTTCTGTGTCGGGAGTGTCTGGGTCTTGACTTGAATGGGCAAAGTAGTGAAGGAGTTCTTTTTACTACATAACCCTATAGACTCAGGTCAACCTCCAGATTTAGAAAAGGATAGGCTGCCTTGATGTGGCAGCAGATCTAGATGTGGCTTTCCAAACAAAAGTGCAACTGCTTAAAAGTGACCTTTTGAGGAGCATAGTTATGAAACATTAGGTTAAAATCTAATAAGAATTGTGAATTCAAAAATATGTAAGAAGTGAATTGAACTACGTGATATATTCCTCTTGAATTTCTCTTTCTTAAAAGAAGTTAAACTATTTTGTTGACATTTGAAGTGAAATTCCTGTATGAAAATATAGGATACGATTGATTTCTTCAAGATGTTTTCCTTTGAACGTAAAAGATATCACAAGTGTTTCTTTTTTTCCTTTTTATTGTTAAATCATAGCTGTGTACATTAGCGCAATCACCTGTACCCATTGTAAGATGCACCATAGATGTGGCCCCACCCATTCCCCTCCCTCCACCAAAACCTCCCCCCTCCCATCCCCTTCCTTGGCCCTTTCCCCATAGTCATGTGCTATAGCTGGGTTATAGCCTTCATGTGAAAGCTATAATTTAGCTTCATAGTAGGGCTGAGTACATTTGATACATTTTGTTCCATTCCTGAGATACTTTGCTAAGAAGAACATGTTCAAGCTCCATCCATGTAAACATGAAAGAGGTAAAGTCTCCATTTTTCTTTAAGGCTGCATAGTATTCCATGGTATACATGTACCACTATTTGCTAGTCCATTTGTGAGTCGATGGGCACTTGGGCTTCTTCCATGACTTAGCAATTATGAATTGGGCTGCAATAAACATTCTGGTACAGATGTCTTTTATATATTGTGATTTTTG
>CAUYPK010017737.1:0-21829 GCA_963574355.1 Loris lydekkerianus | reverse complement strand
CATGTCTGTTTTTGGTTAGTTGGATATCAACATTATTTAGTAGAATAAAAGTCAAAAAAGCAACTTAGAGACCTAAAAATAGACCTGCCTTTCGATCCTATAATTCCTCTTCTAGGTTTATACCCAGAAGACCAAAAGGCACAATATAATAAAGACATCTGCACCAGAATGTTTATTGCAGCCCAATTCATAATTGCTAAGTCATGGAAGAAGCCCAAGTGCCCATCATCCCATGAATGGACTAGCAAATTGTGGTACATGTATACCATGAAATACTATGCAGCCTTAAAGAAAGATGGAGACTTTACCTCTTTCATGTTTACATGGATGGAGCTGGAACATATTCTCCTTAGCAAAGTATCTCAGGAATGGAAGAAAACGTATCCAATGTACTCAGCCCTACTATGAAGCTAAATTATAGCTCTCACATGAAGGCTATAACCCAACTATAGCACAAGACTATGAGGAAAGGACCAAGGAAGGGGAAGGGAGGGGGGAGGTTAGAGAGGAGGGAGGGTAACGGGTGGGGCCACATCTACGGTGCATCTTAGAATGGGTACAGGTGAAACTTACTAAATGCAGAAAACAAATGCCTACATACAGTAACTAAGAAAATGCCATGAAGGCTACGTTGAACAGTTTGATGAGAATATTTCAGATTGTACATGAAACCAGCACATTGTACCCCTTGACTGCACTAATGTACACAGCTATGATTTAACAATTATAAAAATAAAAAGAAGAAGCTGTGAACAAAAGAGCACAAGCCGTGTTTTATGAGGCTCAAAAGCGGGCAAAACAACCGCCTGCGAGCCTGCTCTTGGGGAGTGGCCCAAAGGGGCCCACGTGGTCTCTAGAGCACTGGGCATGGACTCCTTGGGTTTGTGTTTTTTTGAGACGGCACAGTAGAGTGCTGTGGCATTGTAGCTCACAGCAACCTCAAACTTCTGGGCTCAAGTGAGCCTCTTGTTTCAGCTTCCCAAGTAGCTGGGACTACAAGCACCCACCACATCCCCTCTATTTTTTTTTTTTTTTTTTTTTTTTCTATTTTTAGTAAAGGCAAAGGTCTCACTCTTGCTCAGGCTGGTTTTGAACTCCTGACCTCAAGCAATCTTCCTGCTTCAGCCTCCCAGAGTGCTAGGATTATAGGCGTGAGCCATCATGACTGGCCCCGACTATTTTTGTGTTTTTGGTAGAGGCGAGGTTTCACTCTTGCCTAGACTGGTCTCAAACCCCCGAGCTCAGGCGATCCACCCGCCTCAGCCTCCCAGAGTGCTGGGATTACAGGCATGAGGCACTGCACCTGACTCATGGTCTCCTTCTTGATTTGAGTGTTGGTAACATGGGTATGTCTAGTTTCTAAAAATGTATAAAGTTGCACACTTATGATTTGTTCACTCCTCTGTTACATGCCAAAAAAACGAGTTTTCCCACAAATGGATCAAAGACTTAAACACAAGAGTGAAGACGGTTGACCTACTAGAAGAAAACATGGTGTTGAACCCTTGTGACCTTGGATGTAGCAATGGACTCTTAGATTTGATGCCAAATACATGAGCAAAAGAAGAAAAAAACAGATATACTGGACTTCATCAAAATTAAAAACTTTGGGGGCCAGGTACAGTGGCTCACACCTGTAATCCTAGCACTCTGGGAGCCCAAGGGTGGTGGATCACCTGAACTCAAGAGTTTAAGACCAGGGCGACGCCTATGGCTCAGTGAGTACGGTGCTGGCCCCATACACCGAGGGTGGCGGATTCAAACCAGGCCCCAGCCAAATTGCAACAAAAAATAGCCAGGCGTTGTGGTGGATACCTGTGGTCCCAGCTACACGGGAGGCTGAGGCAAGAGAATCGCCTAAGCCCAGGAGTTGAAGGTTGCTATGAGCTGTGATGCCACAGCACTCTACCAAGGGGGACAAAGTCAGACTCTGCCTCTTAAAAAAAAAAAAAGTTTGAGACTAGCCTAAGTAAGACCAAGACCCTGTCTCTAAAAATAGCCAGGCATTGTGGCAGGCACCTGTAGTCCCAGTTACTTGGGAGGCTGAGACAAGAGGATCACTTGAGCCCAGGAGTTTGAGGTTGCTGTGAGCTATGACACCATGGCACTCTATTCAGGGCAACAAAGTCTCAAAAAAAAAAAAAAGAAAGAAAGAAAGAAAGAAAAGAAAAGAAAAACAAAAAACTTTTGGAGATCATAGGTCACTATCAGGAAAGTGAAAAGACAACATAAAGAACAGGAGAAAATATTTGTAAATCAGGTATCTGATAGGGCTGTAGTATCCAGAATATAAAGAACCTCTACAACAAAAAAGACAAACAGCCCAATTAAGAAATGGGCAAAGGACTTGAATAGGCATTTCTTCAAAGCAAATACATAAATGACCAGCTGGTACATTGTCATTAATGCCAATCAAAACCTTAGGAGACACCACTTTATACCCACTAGGGTGGCTATAATTATAACAAAAAAAGGAAAAGTGTCTGTGAGTATGTGGGTAAATAGGAACCCTGATACCCTGGAGGTGGGAATGCAAAATAATACAGCTGCTGTGGAAAACAGCTCCTCAGTTCCTCAAAACACAGAATTACCATACGATCAAGTAATTCTCCTCCTGGGCATTTCAGAAAAACAAAAAGAACAGAACAGAAGGAATGAAAACCTGTGTTCACACAAAAACCTGTACCTGGGTGTTCACAGCAGCATGTGACCAAAAGGCCCACCAACCGTCCAGCATGGATAGTGCCGTCACGGTCAGGGTGCAGAGTGGAGCATCCCATGGCCCCAGAGGTGTGGCTGCTGAGCCTGCCACAGCACAGACAGACCTTGGAGACAGGGTGAGTGCAAGCAACCAACTATAGAGGGCCACTTGTTACGCGATCCTTTCTGCAGGAAATGTCCAGAACAGACAAATCCACAGACAAAAACAGGTGAGTGGTTGTCAGGGGCCAGAGGGGGCAGCTCAGTGAGTGTGTGGTTTCCTTTTGGTGGTGATAGAAATTTTGGAACTAGAGAGAAGTGGAAGTTGCACAACACTGTGAATGTACCAACATCATCAAATTGTACATAGTAAATCATTGATTGTGGGCTATGTGAATTTCACCTCACTTGTTTTAGAAAGGGTCGGTCCCAGATGGAGAGCTTCTTATTACCATCAGTCAAGCGCTGCACTAAGCACCTTAGTCACATAGTTCAAGTTCATCCTTGGGCTGGGCATTGTTCTCCATTACCATCTTCCAGATGAAGCAACTGAGGTTCAGGGAGGCGAAGAGACCTTACCCAAGGCCAACATCAGGATTAGAACCAGGAGGGACTAGATACCCATGGGCTTTGGAGGAACAACGGCCACCAGCTAGAGTGAGTGCCACAGGTCCCGGGCTTGTGACATGGAACTTGCTGAAACTCAGAGCAGTTATTGCCTGTAAACAGCCCTCCTCCTATACCGGAGGATGCAGAGCACCTACTGTGCGCTGTGTGCAGAGAAAGGAGCCTTGATACACAGACGGTGTGTGCCCAGCTGGCTGCACTGAGGAAGAGCCCAGGGTCCACCAGGCCACAATGTGAGTTAGAGCCGCGTGAGAGGCAGCACCACCTCCACGCCCTCCACTGACCGCACATGGGAAGGGTGTCCTGTGCCTCGTGGCCAGGGCTCAGCACCCTCTGTCACGGTTTGGACCACTCATCTATAAAGTATGGAAGGCAACAACCAAACCAAATTTCAAGGGTGCTCCGTGTTCTGGAACACTCCATCATGGTAGAGAGAGAGGGCTGGGGTGCCTGTGGCTCCAGGCCCTGGGGACATCAGAGGCTGCCCAGTTGACAAAAGGAATGTGCCTGCAGGCGGCCTGACCTGTCTAAGGCTCATGACTGGAGCCACAGAGAGGACGGATTCCAGTTCAGACACTCTCTTCCTGATACATGACATTGTCTTCAGGCTTGGGGGCCATGTTTCTCTCTCTCAGGCTGGGGTAGGAAAATTGGGCTCTCTGAATCCAGGGGGAACTTAGCCTGAAGGTACCTGAACGGTGAGTCACCCCATCTCTACCCCACACTCCCTGCTGGGAGCAGATGGGTTCCAGGTAGCTAGTGATGGCTGATGAGGTCAAAATATAAAAGTATCCTTGCTACTCACCTCACTTTCATTGTCACTCCTCTCTGACAGTGACTGGGTATCCCTGTCATCGGCACATTGGCTACATCCTGTCCTCTGAGGGCTCATCTCTCCCAGTATCCACCAGGAAGGGCTTAAAACGTCAGCACCTGGAGGCTTCCAGGTAGAATCTGCACAGCCACCCCCAGCTCCCGGGGCAGGCAGATGTCCCGCCCTCACCCCCGACGGCTCAAGATGGCTTGCATTTAGAAAGCATAAAAGCCCATGAGATTTTGTAGCACATGGTTTTAGAAAAACACCTCACACCTTCCCCCAAGCATCTGTCATTGTCAATAAGCCAGAATAGGACTCGTCCGGAAGCACAAATACAGCCTGTGGTAGCATGGGGGCACACAGGTCCTCAGCCAGTGGCAAAGCTGCCTTGCCACCAGGAGCACCTCTCTTCCCCGCAGAGTGGAGCTGGAGCAGAGGCCCCTCCTCATGGGCAGCCCAGGGACATATCAGCCTTTCTCTGCATTGGGCCTTACACGCCTGAGACAGGTGCCCTTTCCTCCCTAGCTCTACCCAGGAGATCCAGAGCAAAGACCTCTCTGCTCTCCGGACAACAGCCCACACCTGCCTGCCTCCCGCCTCCAGCTCCCTGTGCATTCCCTTGGTGACTCAAAGCTTTAGTTTCCTTTTTGATTTGAACTGAGTTAAGATCTTAAAGGACCTGAACTCCATGGTGCACAGAGAAAATGGAATTTGTGGAGAAGCAAATTGAAGCCTTGAGCAGGGGCCAGGTACCCGAGGGGCACTCAGTGGCTGACACAGGGTCCTCAAAGGCTCTTCACCCTGAGAAGGAGAGCCTGGCACCTCACTCCTGCCCTCCCCACTGTGGCCCATGTCCTCGCAGGCCTGGGAAGATGCTTCCTCACAGCACCTGGCCTGTCCAGCCCACTCCCCTCTCTCCCTCTTCCTTACCTTCCAGCTCCACCTGGGGTGTGAGCTTCAGGAAGTGCTCCACTGGCCCCAGAGCAGTGTAACTGCAAAAGGCCACCAAAGGGGCCCTGAGTAAGGGAGCACAGAGCCACTGCCTCGGCCATCCCTGGAGGACCAAAGGGGTCCCACAAGAACGAGTCTAGGAACAGCTAACCACGATCCTACCCAGAGATATTCACATGCAATTCCGTGCACCAAGGCTCTAAGTCAAGTCCTGCCACAAACCCAGTGCACAGTGCTGCTGTCCGTGCATCCAGGGGCACAGCAGAGGACACCATGGAGCCACACGTGAGGGAAAGGGCTAGAGCTGAGCTGCATGTTTGGGTCAGGATGTGATGGAGGAGCAGGACAGCCAGGTCGATGGCAAGTATGGACGTGTCGGGGTGTGTGAGCGTCTCTGTGTGTTATCTGTGTGTCAGTGTGTGTTACATGTGTCTGTGTGTCCATGTGTGCATGTCTCTGGGTGCGCTGTCTGTGTGTGCAACGTCTAAAAGTATGACTGCTATTTTTTTTTTTTTTTTGAGACAGAGTCTCGCTATGGTAGAGTGCCAGGGCATCGCAGCTCACAGCAACCTCAAACTCTCGGGCTTAAGAGATTCTCTTACCTCAGCCTCCCAAGTAGGAAGCGCCTGCCACAACGCCCAGCTATTTTTTTGTTGTCACTGTTGTTTTAGCAGGACCAGGATGGATTTGAACCTGCCACCCTTGGTGCATGAGGCCGGCGCCATAACCACTGTGCTACGGGCACCAAGCCTAAGAGTCTGACTTCTAAATGCTAACAGGAGTTAGTTTGGGTGGTGGCATTCATTATGAATATGTTTTTGTTTATTTTATGAAAACCGTATTCCTTCTGAGTGTGTTTTTAAAATTAATACATTTATTTTTGAGAGAGAGAGAAGTTGGGGGCTGGAGAAGTTGCCGTCACCTCTATCCTTTGGAAATGCTGTATTTGTTAGGGAACGTGGTTTGTTTTCTCCCAGCAATGAGAGTCATCTGTGCTTGTGGGGGATAAAATGCGTAGCTCCCAAAAGTAGACGGGAGGAAGAAAATGAACAAATCTCCTACCGTTGCATAGATGGTTTATTCCGAAATGAAGACATGTCTAATGACCCCTGACTCGGGGCAGAGTAAGCCCCTCTACTGTGGGCTTCCCTTAAGCCCACGATCCTCAGCACAGGGGCCCTGTCACCTTCATCCCTCAAACCCAGTACCTGCCCCAGGTGGGGCGAGGTGAGTGGCTGAAGACGGGGGAAGGAAAGAAGGGAGAAAGGAGGGAAGGAGGGAGGGAGGGAAGAGAGGAGGCAGGAATTAATTAGTGGTCCCAGAGGGAGGCTGGGCTCCTCGTTACCGTGGAGACAGATATTGGCACACAAGCCACACCAGGCACTGCAGGGTTAACAGAGGAGGGACCGGGGCTGAGAAAGGAAGCCCCACTCCTGCCACACACACCCAACTCCACAGGGAAATCAGTGGGCCCTGGAGAGAAGGGGGTCCCCGGACTGGAAGGGTTGGGCTCAGAGTCCCAGGCTACACCTACTACCCCTTTGTCCAGCTGTGGTCAGCAGTCCAGCCTCTAGTCATACCTCTGATCCCTCTGAATTCACCGGCCACATTGCAGCCCCCAATGGGGGTGACTTCCTCCCTCTCCAGGACTAGGCAGCGTAAACTCTGTTCCCACAGTGCAGCCCCCCAGCTCCCAGGCAGGTGTGGGTGTCAGCCCCTCCCACGCCCCCAGGGGACCCCAGGGGGAGCAGGCAGAGACAAGCTAGGTACAGGGAAACACGTCAGAGGATGCTGCGCATTTAGGAGTGACCGAGAGAGAGATGAGGAAGAACCCCACTGTCACTGCTGCCGCATGCACACTTCATGGGCAGGCACCCAGCATTTAAGATGGCACTGTGCCTGCTGCAAGCAGTCGCAGCACAGATGAGGGTTCCTGCGGGCGGGCGGGGCAGCCTGGCGCTGGGATCTTCAGGCACAGGTGCCTAGGGGAAAGGGTTTGCACCTGACCTGCCCCTGAACACCCACCTACTGCAATGCAGTGTCCCACCAGTCCCCATCTGCCCCTTGGAGGTGTGGGCCAGGCTTCCTACCTGCACGGTGACCTGGCCCCAGAGCCCACTCCTCGGGCCTGCCGAGTGCCTGATCCCTGGAGCGTGTGCCCGTGAGGGTGGATGTGCTCACCCTCAGCACTCGGTCTGTCACCTGCTCTGGCAGCTCTGAGAGCCCCCTGTCGCCTGGATGGGTGCCGGCAGGCTGGGTCGAGCTTCAGGCGGTGCCACCTCAGCGGCAGCAGCTCCTTCTGCAGAGCTGGGCTGTCTCCGCCCGCGGCTCCCGCCTCGCACCCACAGCGGAGGCTGCTCAGAGCTTTGCAGAGCCCGCCGACCCAGCCCTCCAGGAAGACTCGCCTCCCCGGCAGGGGCGAAAACAAAAGCATTAATCTTCTCTGGGAGGCCCTTTCTCCCCCTGCACAGGCGAGGAAGAAAACCCAGACCTGTTCTGCTCCCGCCTCTGCAGCTCCGACAGTGCCCTCCTGATGACCAGAAGCGTACCGGGGGCCCTACACCCAGGCACTGTGTCCCCAATTCTGACTTGGCATTACATACCAAGGAAACCTGCATGCAGACATTAGGTTGCCCCTGCCCTCCCAACCCATCAAGGGGGCCACTGACTGCCCTGTGATGGCAACAGAAGCTCCCCTCAGTCACCATGAGGCCAGCACTAAGCTGGGGGCACCTCCCAGATGGGGTCTCCCTATCACTTAACCATGACCGGGCTTAATGGCAGTACAAGCCCAGGACCCAGAGCAGCAGGGATGGGTCAGTTCAGCCCCACCCAGGGCAGGACCTTCCTGGTGCAGGGGCTGCTGCCCATGGACATCAGGAAGGCAGGCTGGGTTAGGCTCACACACCCGTAAGCAGTGATGCTCTGACAATGGTGGCCTGGGGTGGACCCACTTTAGGGCATTTAGGCACAACAAGGTGATATGCTAGAAAGTCTAAAATGCTAACCCATGTCTGGGCACCAGGAGAGGACAAGAGGTTTTGGGACTGCCTGGCTGCCTGGACTCAAGTCCAGCTCTGCCACCTGCTATCAGGTACCTGCTGGCCCAGGTGAGTGGCAGGAGGTGGTGTGTGTAAGGTGTGGGGTAGAAGAACCTGCATTTGGTATTGACCTGGGTGAGCTTCAGTCACCTGCAGTTCAGAGGAAGAGCTTATGGTACAATGAAGTATGATAAAATATAAAAACAGGCCTATGTATGACTCTGGAGCCTCCCACTGGGGAAATGAGGGAGGGATTTGAAAGAAGGTGGTTGGAGGTATAGGTGTACCTCTGTGCTGGGTGCCCTGGAGGTGAAGTGTAAATAGAAGAAAGCACCTTGGTGTGCACTGTTCAAAAGCATTCTGAACCCCCCTTAGGTGCTGTGGGAGCTGGGGAGGGAGCCCTGAGAGGCACAAGGAATGCCCTGTTCTACCCTGTCCCTCAGTAGCAGCCAGGCAACCCCAGCTCAAAGACTTCCCAGTGCACACCCCCGCAGCCTCATCTCCACCTGCCCAGGCCAGTGACCTCCTGAGGAGGGGCTCCCATGCCCCCTGGCCTGTGAATAGCCATCCCCATTCTAAGACCCTCTGGTCATCTGTCCCTTCCCCACAGTCCATCTGCCTGTCCCAGTATCCAGCCCCAAGTGGAGGAAGCTGCAGAGTGGTGTGGGCCTGTGCATCGGGTGGGTGGGGTTTGATCCTGAGGCCACAGGATGTATCTCAATGAACAAAGAATAGAAAAGTGCACAGCATGTGTCATGTTCACACAGGGAACACGCCCACGTACCTTCCACCCAGGCCAAGAAGCAGCACTATCAGTATCTGGGATGCCCCCATAGTTGCCATTTACTCTGCCTTCCAGAGGACCACTCTGGGCCTCCTCTGGGACAGTCCTGTCGAGGGGCTGTGGGCACCAGCCTCCTGGGCTCACTTCCCACCCTCCGGGTCTGAGCCCCAAGTTAGACATCAAGAGGCTGGGCCCAATTGCTCTCCGACTCCCTCAGTTTGGGAAGCGGCACAGGACAGCACACTGCAAGGCAGACTTCCTGGTGGAGATGGCGTTGATCAGTCCCCAGAAGGCGGAGGAAGGTGTCCTGTGGTGGTGCTAGGAAGAGGGCCAGGCAAAGCCCAGGTGGGGCAGGTTCTTGTACAAACACATGGGAAGCTCACAGTAACTTCCAAAGGAGGTAGTAAGGCCTCCTCAGCTGGGGGGGAGGCACGTTCAGGGCCACAGGCCCGCGGGGGCCCCGCTTACCTCCAGCACACGCCCCGTGATGTACCTCTCACAGCCATCGCAGCGGATGCCAAACTTGGTGTGATAGTCAGCTTCGCAGTAGGGCAGCCCATCCCTGCAGTGAGACAGACAGTCAGGATGGGGTAGGGGTCACCCAAGGACAGCCAGGTGCTTCACCCCAGGGTCTGACAACTCTCCCCAACCAGAGGGTCTGCATCAAAGTGGGGACACGCCCCCTTCCTCCTGCTCCAAATAGCAATCTCAATAGGGAGTGTTCAGTGGGTGCTTCTAGGCACCAGCCCCAGGAAAAAGGCCCTACAGATCATCCCATTTTACAGACAGAGAAACTGAGGCAAGTAGAGGCAAGGCCACTTGCTCGTGGGGGTGCATCTGAGAAATAAGAGATGTTTCCATAGACCTGGCTCTTCTTTCTGGTTCCTTCCATCCAGAGTTCAACATCTGGGGTATATTAGAAAAATGTGAGCCAGAAAGGAGTACAACAAGGCACCTGTTTCAGGGACTGGACTCAGATGACAAGAAGGTCAGGTGCAGGCAGGTGGGTTAGGCAGGTGTTTCCTGCTCCCAGGACACAAGGGCGACAGAGGCCCTCTGGCCACATGTGAAGGCGCCCCAGCCTCCTGTGAGCAGGACGGCCACAGGAACGCATCTGCTCTCTCTGTGCACATTCACGCCATTACTGATGAGAAAGTCATCCTGGGCCCTACCCGTGATCAAGCTGTCTACAGGCCGAGTCTCCACTAAATGAGCCTCGGGGAAAACAGCTCTGTGCTGCGTCATGGGAGGTGGGAATGCAAAGATTCAGAGCCTTTCATTTACTATTAAGAAATCCATCTTACAAGGGTACATGTGAAATTTACTAGGTGTAGAATATAAATGTCTTAACACAATAACTAAGAAAATGCCGTGAAGGCTACGTTAACCAGTTTGATGAAAACATTTCAAATTGCATATAAAACCAGCACATCGTACCTCATGATTGCATTCATGTACACAGCTATGACTTAATAAAAAAAAAAAAGAAAAGAAAAGAAAAGAAAAGAATAAAGAAATCTGTGCAACAGGACAATGCCGCGTGATGGGGGAGTGGAGGTCAGAGGTGGCCCTGAGGTTTTCGGTTGGTGAGCCTTGTTCAGCAAACGGAGGTGCTGGCTGAATAGTGGTTAAGTAAACAGGCTTGAACTCAAAATGCCTCAAATGCCACATTCCAGCTGCATGACCCTGGGCTAGTCACTTAACATCTCTGAGCCTCAGCTTCTCCCTCCGTAAAGTGGGAGGAGTCACAGCAAGCACTAAATAAGAGGTGGGGCAAGAGCCTGGCATGTGGCTGGTCCTTGCCCACAGGAGTGAGGGCACTGTCATTACCAGCCAGGCCCAGCTGTACAGAGCAGGGCCCTGGCAACTCCAACGTATCCCCCTCCAGCACTGCTGAAGTCACCTTGTTCTGATCTGATTTGATTTGCACATAGCTGCCGCTGTGAAGGATAGGACCCAAGCTAACTCCAGCAGAGGAGAGGCCCAGTATGGTGCTGGGGACTGCGGCTGGGGCCCCTCTCTGGCTGTGGTCTCTCTGAGAAGCCGGCTCTCAGGAGGGCGGCAGCCCTTCCTTCCACACCAGGGAGAAGATATAAACCAGGTCCTTAAGACCTACTTCCAATGCCACTGACCTGGGGCCCTCATTATAATCCACAAGTGAGTGCATCTGCAGCAAACCCAGGAGGTTAAAGACAACATCTCCATGGCAACATCAACGCCCTCATCCTCAGTCCCGGAACAGCTCCTGAAGCTGCTAAGGAACACGTGTGGTGAGGCTCAGCTACCAGCACTGCCTGCTGGGGGCTGGGTGCCCTGGTTTCACGTTCAATGCACCCACTCTGCTGCGATGACAGAGGCCCACACCCCTTCCGGGAGCAAGCTCGTCCTGGGGTGGTGATTTGACCTAAAATGATCTCTTTGAGATAAATGTAGATTCCTGTGCTGTTGTGGGAAACTTTCTCCCAGTGGTGACACCTGGCAGAGTTAGAGAACAGGGTTGACCAGAAAGTGATCGTGGGTTCCTCCAGGGACATTAGTCAGACTTTGTGTCCCAGGCACTCGGGTGCCCGTGTGTGTGAATTTCATTCTTTGCAGTTTCATCACAGGACTTTTTTCAACTTGTCCAATTCCTGTGATAATTCTGATCCCTTGGGAGCATGAAGAACACATGTAGACTTCGGCAAAAGCTGTGGGAGTGCCTCTCCCTCCCAGGAGGGAGCCCGAGACCCTTTATAGTTCACTTGCTGAGTCACCCCTCACCTGTGCTATTTGGGGGTGGCCTGCCCACATCCCTGATTTCCCAGGGATGCACCCAGCTCCTGGCCTCAAGCTGCCCCTGTTGGAGGCCATGCTCTTCCCAGAAGGCTCCCCACTGCCTCAATACCACTTCACTCCTCCACCCTCCCAAACCAGCTGCCATCCCAGCTGGACTGCACATCTGAGGGACACTGTGCCAGTGGGAGCTGTCCACGGATCCCCCCACACTCCCCAGCAGAAGACAGAGGATGGTCACGGGGATTCCCTGCAATGGACACAGGCCAGCCACCTCTTTCTCGTGCCTGTTGTCAGCACCTGCTGACGCTGTTTTGCCTTCTGCAGACACTTTTCAGTGGCCTCACGGGGAACAGGAGCCATGGCAGGAGCACTAGGACTGCCACCCCCAGAGGGAGGAAGCTCCAGCTGCCGGGCCCCTTGCAGCAGCACCCTCACGTACTTGCTGATGTATTCGGCATTGAGGAGCTTCCCACAGCTCTTGCACTTGAAACAGCCCAAATGCCAGTGCTTGTCCAAAGCCACCAGGGCCTGACCATTTTTGATCTCTGTGCCACAACCACCGCAACCTGGAAGAAAGAACAGAACACAGATGCCCTCACCATGGGTGGAGAGGTGTGTGGGGCCTATGCCTGCACTCCGGGCTTCTTGGGCCACCTGGGGCACGGGCAGTGAGCTGGGGGGACAGGCACCTGCCCCCAGGAGAGGGAGGGGAAGGACAGAGGAGACAGCTAAATTGAGAGTGCCGGAAGGATCCTATTACCCGGCAACCCACAAGAGCAGGTGGAAAACAGATTGTGAGGTTTGCTCCTGCATATGTTGGGCACCCACTGTGTGCATCCTGGGCTAGGAGCTAAAGAAACAGAGGCCCCATCTTCCAGAAGGTTGGAGTGAGCCCACGGCAGAGGTCTGTACTCAGACAGGAGTGCACTGGAGTGGGGGGCTGGCCCAGGGAGGGAAGGGTCCAGGGAACCAGTGCTCTGACAACACTGGGCCTGAGCCCCCAGACCCCGTACCCGCCCAGTTGGCCTCCAGGATTCCTCCCTCTGCATCCAACATCTAAGCCCGCCTCTCTCTGCTGCCTTTCCCTGTGGTGGCCAGCACTCCCCACCCTGAGGCCCCAAGGCTGCCTCCTTGTGCCCTGCCCCCGGCTGTGCTTTCCCTGTCCACCTGCCCCTGTCCCTCAGGCCTGTCCCTGCCCTGGAGAGCTGATCACCAGGGTCCCTCCAGCCCCTAAGAGGCTACATAGGGGCCTCCCCAGCCAGGGTCACATGTACTCAAGACAGTAGGTGCCCGGCAGAGGGCGTGGCACAGGTGGGGAGAGCCAGGGAGAGTCTGGCACCTGGGCCTGCGCTTTGGAGTATGTGTGAATGCATGTGCACCCATGAGCACACGTGTGCAGCTGTGTGGGTGTCACCACAGTCTTCACACGATGTGTGTGTCTATAAGTGTGACTGTGGGTGAGGATGTATGTATGCGGGTGTGTGCCTGTGTGTGAGACAGTGTGTCTAAGGATGTGAGTGTGTCTGTGTGCCAGGATGTATGTGTGAGGGCGTGTCTGTGGGGTGTCTGTGGGTGTGAGAGTGTGGCTGTGTGTGGTATCTGTGTATCTGAGAGGCCATGTCTGCGGATTTGTCTTTGTGTGAGAGTATGTAGTATATGTTGGTGTGTAGTGTGTGCGTCTCTGTGTGAGGTGTATGGCTGTGTGTGCCAGGGTATGGCAAAGGCAGAGCCTTGGGACCTGGTGATGAGCAGAAACCAGGAGAGGGCGTCTGGCAGGCAGGCCCTGGTGCCCACTATCGGGTTCGCCCGCCCAGCAGGGCCCTGCCTGGGCCAGGTAAGCCTGCACCTGGGATAGAGAGGATGTGGCCCCGGGACCATCCTGGCCGCCACACTGGCTGGGTCACACTGAGCCTGTCCCTCCCCATGGGGCTGTGGCTGGGGCAGACTCTCACTTGCACTTGTGCCACCCGGCCTTGTGCCACCCATCCTCAGTGAAAAGTGCGGGGCCAGTGAGGGGTCAGTTGTGCAGATCTCAACGTGTGGCTCTGTTACTCTCTTTGGCAGAGATCAGTCATATTGAGAACAAAAAATTAACACCCACAAAGCTGCTGGGGGAGCTCCCCATCTCCTAGGCTTCCACGTGCTCATGTTCTCTCTCCCAGGCTCTGGGAGCTGCCTGGGGGTGGTTTGCATTCTGAGATGGGGGCCTTTATTCACCTCTGTAGGCTGGGGCTCCAGGAACACTGAGTGGCAGGATGCATGACGAATGGGGACCAGGTGAGGGATGGCCCCCAGCCTGAGTCCAAGAAGCACCAGTGCCTTCACTTCTGACCACCCCCCAACCCCACATCCCCATGTGAGATGAGATGGCCACTGGGCCCAGCTCTGCCCCTCAGCTCTCTCACTCACTCCTGGGACAACAGCATTTTGTCAACTCTACGTCCTCTTTGGGGGCAATTTTGCTCCCTAGGGGACATCTGGCAATGTCCAGAAACCCGAAACCCCTATGCTTGTCACAACCTGGGGAGAGGTGGTGGGGTCACCACCACCAAACACCTGGGTGGTAGATGCAGGGCACCAAACACCCCACAGGACATAGCCCCACAACAAAGAGTAATCTGGCTCCAAATATCAACAGCACTGAGGTTGAGAACCCCCACTCTGGGCCTTGGTTTGTGTCACTGTTGGCAAGTATGCCAAGGTAGCATGCCACACCAGGCTGCGTGATGACCCAAGGACAGTGGACAAATCCCAGCTCTGTTTCCCACCGTGTGACCATGGGCCAGTCACGTCACCTCTCTGGGCTCTTGTAAATGAGGATCAGAAGAGCACCGGCCTCCTAGAGAGCCTGATAAATGTGAGAACACGTGTGGTGACAGCTCCACAGTGCGTCAGCCCGGCTCAGCCAAGGTTACCTTTACTGGAGCCCAGTCCTTCCTTCTGCATAGTAACCGGGGGTGGCTCTCCACCCCTCTGACTTCTACTGGATTGGGGGGCTCCCTCCCTTCCCTACGCCTGACCTCGCTCTCCCAGAGACAGGAGGGATATGC
The DNA here is from genome assembly GCA_963574355.1 of Loris lydekkerianus. Taxonomy (NCBI): domain Eukaryota; kingdom Metazoa; phylum Chordata; class Mammalia; order Primates; family Lorisidae; genus Loris; species Loris lydekkerianus. The sequence continues at coordinate 7,084 of CAUYPK010017737.1, read as the reverse complement.
ACCTCACACCCACCCTGTTCTTCCATCAACTTGAGGCGGAAGCATCACTAAGAGAGAGCTGTGAGCATGGAGATAAGAGCAAGGTGCAAAAGGGATGTTGTCATGGAAACCACACTCCACACTTTCTAACACATCTGGAGCTCAGCACAGCTTTGCCTGGTTGCTGACAACAGCACAGGGTCCTAGGTGGCGAAAGTGGGCAGCCAACATGTGAGCAGCAGCACACCCCCAACAGAGGTGAGGAGGCTGAGGGGGGCCCCAAGTAAGCTGTCCACTGGTCCACGCGCCCCAGGCCTGACTCTCTTCCCCAGTATGACCCTTCTAGAAACTTCCAGTTTCTCCTAAAGTGCCCGCTTTCCCAGAAGATACGGTCACGGGGGTCGAGCCCAGTACTGCCTTTAACTCTTGTGGGAGTAGGATATGCAGGAAGCCCCCACAGCCCCAGGGAGAAGCTTGCAGGATGGGGGTGTGGGGCTGGACCCCCTGAAGTGCCCCAGGTTTAACCAGGGTGAAGGGAGTTGGGGAAAGACTCAGATTCTCAATCCAATGTGAGATTGGGTTTTGGAATTGAGGAATCTGATGGTGTTCCAAAACTTGAAAATAACTGAAAATTCATGAATTTGTCATGAGATTTTATCTGGGAGCCTTTGCTGAGCAAGAAGAGCTGAGAGCAGCTGCTGGGGAAGATGAATACGGACAAGTTCAGATCTAGCTCACCGAGGGTCCTGGCTAGATGAGGGCTGCAGGCCCAGGTCATGGGTCAAGGGCAGGGAAGGTGCTAGGGATGCTGGGGGCTGGCTCCTCTGTTCACGGTGCAGCCCCACATGGGAGGGGGCTTGCTGGGTTTGGGAGGGGGCTTCAGGTCCTTTCACCACACTTTTGGCACCTGGGCATCCTCAAGTGAGAAGAAACGCAGGGGCTCCAAGTGCCACAGCCCAGGTGGTAAAGCTGTCACCGTCCTTGGGCTGGGTCCTCAGGTCTGCACACATCTTTCCTTGCCCCTATATCCCTGACTCTGGTGAGGCCTCCCCAGGTTCCAGCTCTGGGTGGGACACCCTCCATGCCAGACCTGGCTAGGCCCTAGCCAGTGGAGCCAGCAGGTACCCAAGCCTCAGGACTATAGGTGCCCGCCACAACGCCCAGCTATTTTTTTGGGTGTAGTTGCCATTGTTGTTTGGCAGGTCCAGGCTGAGTTTGAACCTGCCAGCTCTCGCATATGTGGCTGGCACCCTAGCTGCTGAGCTACAGGCACAAAGCCAATATTTGGTATTTTTAAATAAATTTACGTTTGGAGAGAGCTACGGCTTTTTACCAAGAATATTTTTTTTAAATCTTAGATGATGATTCTGGGGTCCATCATGTTTCCTTTTTTACTTTGGCTGCCAGGAAGCTCAGGACAAACTGTATGAAACTAATACTCCTTCCCCTTTTTAAATTTTTCTCTAGATTACTATTTGGTATTTATTCATAATAGTACTATTGTGAAGCAAATTCTCAAAAGTTCGATCAATCCAGGCTTGAGCTGGAGAGAAATGTTTGAATGGAGGACTCTCCTAGCAAGCCCTGAGGCAGACTCACCACCTGGTGCTCCTGTGAGCTTTGCCTCCCCAAAGGATAGAGGCATCTCTTCATCTCACAGAGTAAAATGATCACCAGCCCCTAGGGAGGCTGATGGTAGAGTCAGCCTTCAACATAGCAGACAGGTGGGAGAAACAAGGTGTTTGACATGGAGAAGAAATTAACTGTAGGCAGGGGCTGGTTCTAGGAATCAATAGAATCATCCTCTGTTCCTGGACACATGGCCCTGCTTCTGGGGACACCACAGCGACCACAGCACTCAGGGTGGGCTCTGAAAATGCTGCTCTGCAGTGACACCTGGGAGCAGCAGGCCCGTGTGCTGGGCTCACCCCCAGTGCCTCATCTTCTCTCTCGTCCGCACCTTGCTGTCACTCAGCCCAATACCCACGAACCCCTGACTCTCCAGCAAGCCTTTGTTCTTTTACAGTACCAGCCTCCTGCTTTCTCATGCAGGAGTGCTACACGAGGTTGGGGCATAGCCTATGCAAAGGCTGGGTGGCAGGAGAGCCACAGACACTTCTCTCCTTGCCCCCTTCCTTATGTTTATCCATAGCTCTTCCTTGCGACCACTTCTGCTTTGAGTCCCAGATTGTCAGGCCCCGGGCCCTGCAGAGGCCTCCCTACCCTGCCACTCAGCACCCCCCCCCCAAGTGTCCACTTACTCCGGAGGCCCTGGGACAGGTGTGCACTGCTGCCCACCGACGTGGGCAGGGAGCACTTCTGGCACATACACTCCTTTCCGTTGAAGGTCACTCGGTCCCCGGGTGGAAAAGGCAGCCTGAAACAAGAGAGCATATTAAGAGCTCTGCCCACCTTCCGGCCCTTCTCACTGTGGAGAGCCCTACCCCAAGACCACACCCCCAAGAGCCTTGCCAAGATGATGCTTCAGGCCCAGGATGCAGGGCCTCCCTTGCCAGGCACTGCCATGTCCCTGCTGCGGGATCACACGTACTCAGTCACTGACATCTGAGCCTTAGATTCCTCACCTGTATAAACTGGCAGGATTGGCAGGATCGCAGTGCTTGAGGCTGTGGTGAGGACCCACTGACGGTCAGCCAAGAGCCTGGCACACAGCTATCAGCCTGGCTGCCTGGACCCTGACCTCCCCCAACCCACCCGCCATCTCTGCCCACACAGGAGGCTTTGTCCATACCAGCTTAATAATGATGGTAATAGCTACCACCAACCCAGTATCTACTGTGTGCCCCCAGGCACTATGAAGGACATCTTATCTAACTTTAGGACATTTGTCTAAGTTGGTCTGTGCTTCATATTTTCTCTATAGGTGAGAAACGAAGTTCAGAGAGGATAGTTAACTTTTCCAAAGACATACAGCTGACATGTCTGTCAGAACCAGAGTCAAACCAAGACTTCTCTGGCTCCAGGGGCCCATGACTTACCTACTTAGACCTAGTCTAAGGAGACAGTGTCATTAAAAGCACATCTTGTAGATGTCAAGGGGCTCTACAATCAGATCCCATCTTTATATAAAATTCTGGTATTTTGTTCAAAATGGATTATTTTGCATTTGTTTCAATTTTTAAAACAGCTGCATTAAAGTATCATTTGCCTTCATTACTGAGTTTTTGGTGCCCACTTAAATTCTGGATCAAAGTAAGTGCCTAGAGGGAGGTTGGGTGGGGACTAGGAGAGACTGACTCCCACCCCACAGTTCTAAGGACCTCTCCCCGAGGCTGAACAGCTCAGGCAGCTTTTGCCCTTTAAACTAAGGCCAGGCCTCCTGCCAGCCAGGGCCAGAAGCACAGCCTGAGTCCTGTCTGTCTTTGACATCTATTGCCACTAAGCTGCTGGCAGCCCACTGGGCCACTTCCTTTAAACCTCAGGCCGGCTAGAGAGCCTGGCATCTCTGTGGGCAGAAGCCTATAGAGGTGTTGGACCAGGACATGTCCCTTAAGCCCCCGGCTTAAACGCTACCTTGGGCTTCTAGATCCTGGCACTCAATAAATAATGAATTCATTGTTGAATGAATGAATGAATGAACATTCAAAGGACTAAAGCTCTCCTGGCAGGGCGGAGCTCAGCCTGCTCTTTTGTGCAGGGCTGTGCCCCACCACACTGCCCGGATGGACCTCTCTCCGTCACACCGCTGGCAGCCAGAGGAGCATTTCTTGAACACGCACCTGTTGGGCCTCCTCTGACGAAGCCTGGCTGTTAGCCCTGCACTATGTGGGGTTGGCATTCAGGGTTCATGCAGCAGGTGTGCTCTCGGGCTCCCCAGCGGCCAGTCCCTGCTCTTGGTGACCCTTGGGCTGGGCCCTGGATGGTCCCGCAGTCCTCTCACCTGTCTGCTGTCTGGGGCCTGTGCAGCCTGCTGAGGCCTCATGCCTGGTCATCTGCCTTAGTTGCTGTGGTCTGCTTCTCCCATCTCAGTGTCTGGCGACCTCTCTGCTGATGGTGGGCCTCGGGACAGAGTGGGAGCCCCCCATGCCTGAATATGCTCTGAGAGAATCTCTGGTTGCATAACCCAGAGCAACTTACTCAACCTCTCTGAACTCCGGTCTCTGACCTGTAACATGGGGCCAATAACACCTGCATTTCAGGGCTGACATTCATCAGTCAGTCATCCACTGGGCATGCTGCATGACAAGCTTTAGTGCACTGCTGGACCTGGGCATGAGGAGCTCCCTAAATGACAGCTGCTATCTTATTTATTCAACTTTATTGAGGTGCATCTGGACAAATCTATACACTCACGTAACCACCAGCACAATCAAAACATAGAACATTCTGTCCACCACAGAAAGTCCCCTGTGGCTGTTTACGGTCACCCCCGCCCACCACTCCCAGTTACAGGCACCATGGTCTGCTCTGTCACTGAGGATTGGATTTCTCTCTTTGGGGACTGCATATTAATGGAATCGTGCTGCATGGAGTCTCCGGTGTCTAGTTCAGCAACACGTGTCTGAGATTCACCCACACTGCTACACACAGTTCCTTCCTCTTTATGGCTGTGGACAAACCACAGAAAAGTATTGTACCCACCTGTTGAAGGCCATTTGGGTTGTTCCCAGGTTGGGGCTGTTATACATAAAGCTGTTAAAAATGTTTGTCAACAAATCTTTTCTGTGTACTTATGCTTTCATTTCTTTTAGGGAAATACTTAACAGTGGGATTCCGGCCAGATGTGGTGGCTCACACCTGTAATCCTAGCACTCTGGGAGGCCAAGGTAAGTGGATTGCTTGAGCTCAGGAGTTCAAGACCAGCCTAAGCAAGAGCGATACCCCATTTCTACTAAAAATGGAAAAACTAGCTGGGCGTTGTGGTGGGTGCCAGTAGTCCCAGCTACTTGGGAGGCTGAGGCAAGAGGATCTCTTGAGCCCAAGAGTTTGAGGTTGCTGTGAGCTATGATACCAGCATAGGAGCTGTACCATCTTGCATTAACGACAATGTCTGAAAATTCCTTTTGTTTTATATCCTCACCCACACTTGTTATTATCCATCTTTGTGGTTTTAGCCACCCTAATGGCTGTATAATGGCATTTCACTGTGATGGGATCATATTCCCCTGATGACCAACAATGTGCAGCACTGTATTTATTGGTCATTAATACACATACCTTAGTGACATACCTGTTAAACTCTTTTTTAAAAAATATTGAGTGATAATAATAATAATGCAAAAAAAGTAACATTCACATTGTTGGATAAAAATATTTCTATGATGACTCTGAGGTTCAGTATGGAGTCATCAGTTAACTTCTTTTTTTTCCTGAAGTCTCAAAAAATAGACAACTAATATTTATAAATAAAAATAGAAGATAATTTCAAAAAACAGATCACGCCAAATCTTATAGACAATAGAACAAGAATACTCAATATTATTCTACTTCATCTGGATATACCTGATAATTAAAATTGGAAAAAATATATTATTATAAAGGGAAATTACAAACATGTTTCACTTATAAATGAGGATGCAATATCCTAAACAACATATTAACAAGTTGAATTAAAAATTATTGTTCAAATAATGTACTTTGGTCAAAATTAAATCCAATTTACGTGAGAATTAGTCCCTATTTTCTTTTCTTTTTTTTTTCCTTTTCCTGTCTCTCACCCCCTCCCTCCTTCTCTCTCTGTCTGCTCTCCCCTTCCCCCACCCTTACCGTGTCATTAATTGTCATTAATCGTCTTCGTATCAAAGTTGAATACATAGAATTCATGCTCCTCCATTCCTGTGATGCTTCTCTAAGAATATGTGTTCCACCTCCATCCAGGTCAATACAAACGTTGCAAAATCTTCATTTTTTAAAATAGCTGAATAGTATTCCATGGTGTACATATACCACAGCTTGCCGATCCATTCCTGGGTTGAGGGGCATTTGGGCTGTTTCCACATTCCATATCTGTTAAACTCTTGTGCTCATTTTTATCAGCTTGTTTTTTGTTCTGCCTCTTATTGAGTTATAAAAATTCTTTGTCTATGCCGTCCTCCATCAGGCATGTGTATCCTAACTACTCCCTGCCAGCTGGGGGTTTGTTTTTGCATTTGTCCATTCTGTGTTTCCTTCAGCTCAGAGACTTTCTGGAACTTTATTACGATGCAGATCTGCTGGCAACAAACTGTCTTCGCCTTTGTGTGTTATTTTTCTGTAACAGCTTTTAGATTTTATTTATAATGTGCAATTCGTCAGGTTTTAGTGTGTGTTTAGGGTTGTGCAACCATCACCAGAACCAATTTTATTTTTTGATTATTTATTTATGTATTTATTTATTTGAGACAGAGTGTCACTATGTTGCCCTTGATAGAGTGACACAGCGGCGCAGCTCACAGCAACCTCAAACTCTTGGGCTTAAGCGATTCTCTTGCCTCAGCCTCCCAAGTAGCTGGGACTACAGGTGCCCGCCACGATGCCCAGCTATTTTTGGTTGCAATTGTTGTTTAGCAGGTCCAGGCTGGGCTTGAACCCGCCAGCCTCGGTGTATGTGACCGGCACCCTACTCACTGAGCTACTGGCGCCGAGCCCAAAATCAATTTTAGAACATATTTTTCACCCACAAAAGAAGCCCACCCTTGTTAGCAGTCTTGCCTCCACTTTTGGAAGATTTCTTCCCTTTGGTTTTTTTTTGCAGTTTTTTTTTTGCAGTTTTTTGCCAGGGCTGGGTTTGAACCCACCACCTCCAGTATATGGGGCTGGTGCCCTATTCCTTTGAGCCACAGGTGCCGCCCTTCCCTTTTTTTTTTTTTTTGCTTGGCATAAAACTATTTGATCGCTATTTTTCTTCCAGTACTTTAAAGATGTTGTTCCCTTGTTTCCTGGCAGGCATAGTTCCTGATGAGAAGTCATTACTCTGTGCTTCATAGATTTTTTTTTTTTTTTTTTTTAATTTTTTTTAATTAATTTATTTTATTTTTTTATTGTGGAGAAGGGGCAGGGAAAGAAGGCGGGGGAAGAGGTGAGTGACAGGGTCGGGCCAGTGGCATGGTACCACATTGGCTGTATCTAGGTAGAGGCAGTTTCAGGCCGGGCCTTGCTGAGTCGT
>CAUYPK010017736.1:0-33558 GCA_963574355.1 Loris lydekkerianus | reverse complement strand
AGCTGGAACATACTCTTCTTAGCAAAGTATCTCAGGAATGGAAGAAAAAGTATCCAATGTACTCAGCCCTACTATGAAGCTAAATTATAGCTTTCACATGAAGGCTATAACCCAACTATACCACAAGACTATGGGGAAAGGGCCAAGGAAGGGGGAGGGGGGAGGCTTTTGTGGAGGGAGGGTAATGGGTGTGGCCACATCTATGGTGCATCTTAGAATGGGTACAGGCGATTGCACTAATGTACACAGCTATGATTTAACAATAAAAAATAAATAAATAAATTCATTAAAATGGCTTAAAAAAAAGAAATTTTATATACTGATAATTCTTTGTCACTGTTAATATAAATATCAGAAATATCATCTTCTGATATTTACGTCTACATTACTGGCATCCTCTGAAGAGTCACTTTCCTCATCCCAGTAAATTTCATCATCCTTTGTTCCATCACAGCATTGCTGACACTGCTGATTTCACAACCATTTCCTTCTTGACACTGTCCCACAATTGTGGGATCCAATCACAAACCCAGGGGATGGATGCTTTCTTGATTCTGCTGGTAGGTGTTAGAGGCTGAGGCAGGAGGATCACTTGAGCCCAAGAGTTTAAGGTTGCTTGAGCTATGATGTCACAGCACTCTACCCAGGGTGACAGAGTGAGATTCTGTCAAGAAGAAAGGAAAGAAAGAGAGAAATACAGAGAGAAAGAGAGAAAGATGAGGGAGGGAGCAAGGGAGGGAGGGAGAGAGGAAGGAAGGAAGGAAGGAAGGAAGGAAATGCTTTCATTGCAAGTCATGGTAAGTTCAATAAGACCAATAACCATATTCCATCTAGGGTTTATTTTACATACAAATATTGTTATAGCTTTCTAGAGTTACACTTTAACATGTAATCATAATTAAAATAATTTAAAAGCCTTTATATATGCCTCTCAAATGCAAACAGTGTAACCTAATTGCATGTACCCTCATATTAAACTGAAATAAAAATATATAGCTTTAAGAAAACTGTTACATTCAAAAGTCAAATAATAAAAGATAGAAAAATGAAAGAAATTAAAAAGTAAATAAAAATAAAAACATTTATACAGATATGGAATCAGTACTGCCCATGAATAATGTGCATTATTTTGAGGCATTATTTTTGCCTCAGAAATTTGGACAATAAAGTGTGCATTATATATGACAAAACATAGTACTTCTTTGCTACTCTTTTTTCCCACTAAAAATGATACAATTTTTAGGTGAAGAATAAATATAGTACCTCTTTATCTAAAATTTTCTTTTTAAGATGAAAGCTCTTCAGTTTTTGCAGCATTATATCACTGACTTTGTCACTTTCTTTAAAATGTTCAGCATCAGGATTGGTGATGTCCTAAGGATAATGGTTTGAGAAATTATATTAAAAAATTTTTAGTAAAGCAAAAAGGTAAAACCAAAAGCATAAATGAAACAAATCTCCCTTCCAAAATAAGTGATTAAACCAAAGGGGGTAAAATCATATTGCACTCTATTGTTCAGTAACTCATCAGAAGACATCTAATAAAGGATTAGTATCAAAGACTATTAAATCACACCTGCACAGAAGTTGTTCTGAGGACAGACTAGTATAGTTGCTGGGAAGTTAATACTCATCTATAATAACTAAGAATGCTTACCTATTCATGCATAATATCTACCCCGCCATAGCCAGGTCAGTTTACAAATCCAAATTTTAAACAAATTGCTATACCTAACACCAGAACAATCTGACCTCTTCAACAATTTCAAAGATACCCTGAAAAAAAGTACTTTTCCCAGCATAACCTAGGGGTCGAAAGTGCATGGGTTTGTACTTGAGTTGTGGGACTTAACTACATGTGAGGCCTTTGACAAGAAATTCAGCTATTCTAATTCTTGGTTTGTTTCTCCATGTTGTAAAAAAGAAGCCTAATGTTAATAATATAAATGATGTAAGGATTGAATGACATAATCCATGAAAATCAGGATGGTAAACTTAAATGCTTCCAAGGATAGGTCAAGGGAAGTTAGTAAATACTTGCTGAGTGTCTATTACAAGTTTAGCCCTTTATTAGGTATTAGGCATACTTAATATGCCTATTTACAAACTAAGTCTCTGTTCTTGAAATCTTTTGTTCTCATGGGGAGTTACTTACATAGAATAGGCAAACAGATAGTATTTGGGGTGGGAGGAGATGTACTAAGAATGACATAATCTACCACTGAGAGGTCTGATAGATAAGTAACAGGCAGCATGTGAGACTGTGAAAAAACAGTAGCCACCAGAGACAGGAGAAATCAAAGCAAATACGGTGAGCAAGGAAATGTTTGATGGGACAGGGAGGAGTGGAAAAGTTTGCAACAAAGGACAATCTGTGCCACATTCAAATTCAAGTATTAAAAACCAATACGTTAGGTAGACATAGTCTGTGGGCTACCACTTTGTGATCTCTGTATAAAATGCTTAGCCCAGTTTCTAGCATTCAATAAATAAATGCTAGTGTTCAACAAATTTTAGTTAAAACAAAACAAAAATAGCAGTTGTGTTGGATCAAGAACATTGCAAACCCATGCCCCCTAATTTTGGCTTGGATAAGTGCACTTAAAATCAAAGCACTGTATAATAATAGGAGGAAGAGGAAGAAAGAGAGCTATCAAGAGATCCTATCAAGTGCATGTCCTTTAATATGTTCTCTTCATTAAATGTGCTTATAAGCTTCCAGGACAACAGCATCATTTTCCCATCTTAAAGATGAGGAAAATAAGGCAGACAAAGGTTAGGTTACTTGACCGAGTCACAGTCAGAATGATGAAGCCAGGATTTGAGCTGACACTAACTTCGCTTTTCATTCTACTGCTGTACCCAGCTCCATGCTGCCCTTCCTCCACTCCCACCCAAAGCTGTACCTTAGATTGGGCTAACAGCTCATTAATGTGAACAATCACTAACCACAAGTGCAAAGACTACTGCTCTGAGAGAACATTCCTGAAATATGAGAAGCACTAAATGAAGGGCTTCACTTGGTACCTTATTGTTTCTCTTACTACATTTTCTTACTTTAGACTTGTGGGAATTAGGTGTTCAAGGAAGAAAGACAGAAAGAAGTAGGAGAAAAGAAGGGCTTATTGGTTGACTTAGGAGTCTGTATTTTGTCTTTCATTTTTTTCTTCCAAAATTTAATTCTGTCACCTATTATTGCCTCTCTTTTGTTAGTCTAATCCCAATATTTTTTATCCCCTATTAAGAAATCTGATTTTTTTTATTACCTGGCATGTGAGAAATCCTACCATCAAAGCCAGGAGACTATGCATTTTGGAGGCCAGCTGGGAAGTTCTTTTCACATCTGGAGAAGTCAGGCCCTCTTTTTCACAAGGTGGGCAATTATTCAGGAACAGGTTAGAATTTATCACCGTTGTATCCTACATGTGCACAATTCAGATTTGTCACAATAAAGGTAAAGAACCCCCAAATACCTTTTAAGTAAAATGCTGAATAAAATGCCACTCTTTAAAACCTTGGGTAATAGTTCTCAATTTTTTTGTTCTTAATTTTTAAATTTAAAAATTGTTAAAGGTACCCCAGATCTTTTGTTTGTGGAGTTATGATATTATTGTTTTATAACTTAAAATGGAGAATACTTAAAAATATTTGTTTACTAATTCATTTAAATAACAATAAATACATTATGTATAAACATAAATGACAATAATAAATAAAACAATTGCCACACTTTCCAAAACAAAAAAAAAATTAATTTAAAAAGTGGCACCCTTAAAAATAAAATAAAATAAAAAGTGGCACTCTTTTACATTTTTTGCAAATATTTTTAATGCTAGTTTAATTGAAGATAGCTGGATTCTCTCTCATATTTGCTTCCCACATTCTATCAGCCATGATAGCAATTACATCCTCATGTCACATAGTTCTGGAAAACTTCACTGCACACTTATGAAAGAATAAATGTAAAAAAGAAAACAAAAAGAATGAGAGTGTAAAAGGCAATAATGTCTTAATAGTACTATGAAAATACTTTTGACTTCACAGATGCTCAACTATACTTTTAGAAAACAGGTCAAGAATCAGTGAAACGAAAATCTATCAATATAAGCAGAGTAAATATGAATTTGGTAGTGTTAAGAGACATTGATTAAACAAAACCTTTACTTTTTTAAAAAGCAAGCTCCAGAAGAAAATTGTATACCGGGAAGCGCCTGTGGCTCAGTGGGAAGGGCGCCAGCCCCATATACGGAGGGTGGCAGGTTCAAACCCAGCCCCGGCCAAACTACAACAAAAAAATAGCTGAGTGTTGTGGCGGGCGCCTGTAGTCCCAGTTACTCAGGAAGCTGAGGCAAAAGAATCGCCTAAGCCCAGGAGTTGGAGGTTGCTGTGAGCTGTGTTATGCCATGGCATTCTACCAAGGGCGATAAAGTGAGACTCTTGTCTCTACAAAAAAAATTTAAAAAAAAGAAAGAAAGAAAAAAAGAAAATTGTATACCATGCTAAACTTCTGTACAATTATACTATTTCCTTCATTCAGAGCTTAACAATTTAAAATTTATTACAATTTGGTTAAGAGCTAAATGTAAGATCATCTTTCCTTAGGTAAGTGGTCCTCAGTGTGTGGTCCCTGGACCAGCAGCAGTAGTTAATACCTGGGATCTTGCTAAAATACACATTCTCAGGCCCTACCCCAGATCTACTCAATCAGAAACTCTGGGCTAGGGCCCAGCAGTCTGTGTTTTAATAAGTCCGTCAGGGAATTCTGATGCATATTCATTCATGTTTGAGAATCACTAGCTTAGATAATCCTTATTTCTAAGATTTTAGAAGATCTCAGAATTTTTTACGTTTAGGAGAACAATATTTTCCTAAGAAACTGTAAAAACAATAGAATTATTTACTTGTAAACAATACATATGGCTGGGTGCAGTGGCTCACACCTGTAATCCTAGCACTCTGGGAGGCCAAGGTGGGTGGATTGCTTGAGCTCATGAGTTTGAGACCAGCCTGAGCAAAAGCAAGATCCTATCTCTACTGAAAATAGAAAAACTGAGGCAAGAGGATCTCTTGAGCCTAAGAGTTGGAGGTTACTGTGAGCTATAATGCCATAGCACTCTACCCAAGGCGACAGCTTGAGACTGTCACAAATAAACAAAAACAGAAAAAAACAAACAATACTTACAACTGATTACAAATTCATAATAGAGAGTTCACTAAGGACGTTTCAAGGTAACTTCAGTTCAAATTATTATAGCAAATATAAAAAATAAATTTATATATATACATATATATATATATATATATATTTTTTTTTTTTGAGACAGGGTCTCATTATGTCACCCTCTGTAGAGTGCCGTGGCATCACAGCAACCTCAAACTCTTGGGCTTAATCTATTCTCTTGCTGTAGCCTCCCAAGTAGCTGAGACTTCTTCCTCTGATTAAAAAAAAAGCTTTTTAAACTGCAGATAATAGAAGATTACATCCTCTCCAGACATTCTGATGCTATTTTAAAATGCTTTATAAATTTTTTATATAATATATAATATAGATTTGTTTTGCTTTATAAATCAACTATGCAATTACATTTTTTTTTGAGACAGAGTCTCACTATGTCACCCTCGGTAGAGTGCCATGTTGTCACAGCTCACAGCAACCTCAAACTCTTGAGCTTAAGAGATTCTCTTGACTCAGCCTCCCAAGTAGCTGGGACTATAGGTGCCTGGCAAACACCTGGCTATTTTTTTGTTTAGCAGGCCCAGGCCAGGCTGGAAACTGCCAGCGTTGGTGTATGTGGCCAGCACCCTACTCATTGAGCTACTGGCAACAAGGCGCCATTACATTATTTTAAGAACTACACTTAGAAGATCTTTTTTCAAAGGTGACTTCTAGGAGATGTTTCAGATGATTGGTGTGGGGCACTCACAAAATTCCCAGGTTGTCACCTCTACCAAAATGTTTTTATAAGAAGCCAGAATGGCTATTCTTTGAGTACTCATGAACCAGAAGAAACTTCTCCAAACCTGTGGTATATTTTCCTTTCTATATCTATATCTTTTTTTGTTGTTAATAAACCTTCTGCAAGCAAATATATATTAAATTCCGTGTTTAAAATATGCACCACTAGACTACTAGAAGCTCCTGAAATTCTGCATTAGAGTTTTGGACTCTCCATCAGTACCTTAGCAATGTGTGACTCCATCACTTCTTCTAACTGCTCCTTTAACTGAGCTCTCTCAAAGTTAGGGACATAACTTTGCTCATCTCTTCTTGCCACTTGCTGCTTAAGTTTTGCATTTTCATTTTTTACCTCATTGATTTGCTCCTGAAGTTTTGTGTTCCTAGCCCTTTCATTTTCAGATACCAATTGCAAATTCTTAAATTGAGTGAACAATTTCTCAAGTCTAGATTTCAGTTTCTGTCTTTCTTCCAGGTTTTTCTTTTCACGTTTCTGGAATTCCTCCTGTAAAGACAAGAACTCTTGTTCCCGGGTCTCTTTTTCCCTTTTCAACAAGTCCAAAGCAGATGCAGTGGCCTTTTCCAAATCTCTTTTGAGATGTTGCAGCCTCTCTATCTCTTCTTCTTTCTTGCTTAAGGTTTTGTCCATCTCTAAGCACTCACTCACAGATTTGTTTTTTTCCTGCATTTCAGTCATGTACCTTTCCTGTAAATGTGTATAATTGGCCTTGATCTTCTTAAATTCAAGCTGTAAGGTTTGCTTCTCATTTCTAGATTCTCGAAGATGTTTTTGGGTGTTAGCTAAAATCTCCTGTGAATTCTGCAATGTCTTTTTAATATCATTCTTCTCTAGGATTACCTTATATTTGTCTTCAATTAATTCTTCAACATTCTCCTTTAGCTTATTGATGATGTCAATGAATACTTGCTGTTTGGTAATCTTCATCTGTAGTTCTTTAACCTTCTTCTCTAAACACAGCTTACTACACTGGAGTTCTTGGATTTGTGCTTGTTGCTCTCTGTTAGTATGTTTTAATTTCCGTAAGACTTCATTTAAAGCCATGTCCTCTTCCAGAGGCTGTGAACTTTCAAAGCTTTGCTCCATATTTGGTGTCTTGCAAGTCTGCTGAGATTTTTCACTACTCCAGGAGATGCCTGCTGGAGACCAAGGTAAGGCAATCCCTGGCCTCTCCACACCTTCTGCTGCAACTTCCTTTTGGTGACTGAGCAACATCTCAGGAATTTGTATTTCTTTTGAAGAAACAGCCATCTGTAAATTACAGTAGATAAAGTAAGCATAGATGACTACAAAAGATCATGAGCTTTGAAGTCAGATATAGCTCACCTTGAATGTTAGATCCTCTTTTGTTTCCTGTGCTATTAAATAACAATAATACCTACTTTCAATAAAAATACCTACTAACCAACAATTAATACATTAGTATCAATTGCTAAATGTACGTGCAGCACCTAATGGCACAGTGGGGCACAAGCATTAGGTATGTGACAAAGATATGTATTCTATTTACTTTAACAAAAGAAAAATTACACTTCTATACTTTCATCATTTTTTTGTTTGTTGTTTTTGAGACAGAGTCTCACGTTGTCACCCTCAAAAGAGTGCAGTAGCGACATAGCTCACAGCAACCTCAAACTCTTGGGGACAAATAATCCTCTTGCCTTAGTTTCCCAAGTAGCTGGGATTACAGGCATCCACCACAATGCCTGGCTAGTTTTAGAGACGGGGTCTCACTCTTGCTCAGCCTGGTCTTGAACACATGAGTTCAAGCAATCCACCCTCCCTGGCCTCCCAGAGTGCTAGGATTACAGGCCTGAGCCACCATGCCCAGCTACCATTTTCTATGATGCAAACTTTTCTGAACACATGTAAGATGCTTTGACTTTAAATGAATTAAAACAAATAAATGTATCAATTACCTTACAGACTACAAGGTCTGTTTTTTAAAATTTTTTATTTCAGGTTAATGTGAGGGTACAAACAACAAGGTCACAATATTTGAATTTGTTAGGTAGAGTCCCTCTTGTACTTGTGTCCCCCACCTAAAAGGTGTGCCATACACTCCTACATTGTGACCATTAAGTGGGAGCACGCCAAACCCTCCTCCCTCTTGTTTGTACCCCCTCCTCCCCCAGCTTAAAATGAAATGAGTTTTTCTCCCATGTGAGCATGAATTAGATCATCTACTGGCTTCATATTACTATTGAGTACATTGTATATTTGTTTTTCCATACTTGTGATACTTTACCAAGAAAAAATGTGTTTCAACTCCATCCAGGTTAATACAAAATATATAAAGTTTTCATCTTTCTTAGTGGCTGAATAGTATTCCATTGTATACATATGCTACAGTTTGTTAATCCATTCCTGAGTTTATGGGCATTTAGGTTGTTTCCACATCTTGGAGATTATAAATTGAGGTGCAATAAATAATCTAGTGCAAATGTCTTTATGATAAAAAGAACTTTTTTTCTCTTCTGGCAGTGGGATTGTGAGGTCAAATGGGAGGTCTAATTTGAGTTGAGGATTCTCAGTACTTCTTTCCACAGAGGCTGTATTACTTTGCAGTCTCACCAACAATGCAAAATTGCTCCACTTTCTCCACATCCACACCAACATCTGCAATTTTGGGACTTTATGATGTGGTGTTATATATATACTGAAGTCAGGTGTTATCTCAAGGTGGTTTTGATTTGCATTTCTCTGATGATTGGGGTGATGAACATTTTTTCATGTTTGTTAGCCATTTGTTTATCTTCCTCAGAGAAGGTTCTGTGTTCTGTTCATGTCTCTTGCCCAGTGACATATGGGATTGTTGGCTCCTTTTTTGTTGATTAATTTTAGGTCTCTATAGATCCTAGTTATCAAAACTTTCTCAGAATTATAACATGCAAATATCTTTTCTCAATCTGAAGATTGTCTATTTGCTTTGATTGCTGTGTACTTAGCTGTTCAGAAGTTTTTCCATTTAATTAAGTCCCATTTGTTGTTGTTGTTGTGATTATCATAGAAGTCTTCTTCATAAAATCTTTCCCTAGGCCAACATCCTGAAGAGGTTTTCCACACTTTCTTCTAGGGTTTTTCCTTTCATCCCTTAAATTTACAGCTTTTATCCATATTGAGTCAATTTTTGTAAGTGGTGAAAGTGTGGGTCCTGTTTCAGTCTTTTACATGTGGTTATACAGTTTTCTCAGCACCATTTATTGAATAGGGAATCTTTTCCCAACTGTATGCTTTTATTTGGTTTATCAAAGATCAGATGCCTATAAAGGGACTGATTTCATCTCTTGGTTTTCTATTCAGTTCCAAACGTCTATGTCTCTATTTTTGTGCCAATACCATGCTGTTTTGGTCACTGTGGACTTGTAATATGACCTAAAGTGCAGTAGAGTGATGGCTCTTGCTTTATTACATAAAATTGCCTTGACTATATGGGGTTTTTTCTTGTTCCATATAAAATAAAGTACTATTTTTTCCAGTTCTTCAAAGTACAATGTTGGTATTTTAATGGGAATTGCATGGAACCTGTGGATTGCTTTGGGAAGTATAGACATTTTAACAATGTTGATGCTTCCCAGACAGGAGCATGGTATGTTCTTCCATTTGTTAATGTCTTCTCCTATTTCTTTTCTTAGGGTTTCATAATTCTCTTTGTAGAGGTCCTTCACCTCTTTTGAGAGATATGTTCCTAGGTATTTCTTTCTTTTTTTTTTTGAAGCTACTGATAAAGGGAATTGTGTCTTCTTTTTTTTTTTTTCTTGAGATAGAGTCTTACTTTGTCACCCTCGGTAGAGTGCTGTGGCATCATAGCTCATAGTAACCTCCAACTCTTGGGCTTAAGCAATCCTCTTGTCTCAGCCGGTAGGACTACAAGTGCCTGCTATAACACCCGGCTATTTTTTCATTGCAGTTGTCATTGTTGTTTAGCTGTCCCAGGCTAGGTTTAAACCCACCAGCCTCCTTGTATATGGCTGGTTCCCTACCCATTGAGCTATAGGCACCACCCAGGAATTGTGTCTTTGATTAGCTTCTCATCTTGGCTGCTATTGGAATACAAAGGCTACTGATTTGTGGACATTGATTTTATACCTTGAGACATTACCATATTTCTTGATCATTTTTGGGAGTCTAATGGTTGAGACTCTGAGGTTCTTCAAGTGTTAAGATAAAATTCACTGGCAAAGAGCAAGAGTTTGACCTCCTCTGCCCCCATTTGTATGCCCTTTCTTTCTTTCTCTTGCCTAATTGAATTGGCTAGAACTTCTAGCACTATGTTGAATGGCAGTAGCAATAGAAAACATCCTTCTCTGGTTCCAGTTCTAAGTGGAAAAGCTTTCAGTTTTACTCCATTTTGTATATTAGCTGTGAGTTTGTCATAGATAGCTTCAGTTTAAGAAATGTGCCACCTATGCCTATATTCTTAAGCATTCTTCTTAAGAGAATGATGCTAAAATTTATCAAATGCTTTTTCTACATCTATTGAGAAGATCATATGGTCTTTGTGCTTCTACTGACATGGTGAATTACATTTATGGATTTGCATATGTTAAACCCACCTTGTATCCCTGGGATGAAGCCTACTTGATCGTGATGCATAATTTTTTTAATGTGTAGCTGTAATCTATTGGCTAAGATTTTATTGAGTATTTTTGCATTTATATTCATTAGTGAAATTGGTCTGTAAGTCTCCTTTTTAGTTGGGTCTTTTCTGATGTTGATATCAGGGTGTTATTTGCTTCATAGACTCTGTTGGGAAGGTTCCTTCCTTCTCAAAGTTTTGGAATAGTTTCTGCAATATAGGTACAAGCTCATCTTGGAAGGTTTGACAGAATGTGAAGCCATCTGGCCCAGGGTTTTTTGTTGTTATTGTTGGAAGATTTGTTATTATTTCTTTAAACTCAGTGCTTGATATTGATCTGTTCAAGAGATCTATTTCTTCTTGATTAAAGTCTAGGGAGAGGGTCCGATTCCAGGTATTGGTCCATTTCCTCCACATTGCCAAATTTCTGGGCATAGAGTTTTTGTCGTAGTTGAAATAATATCTTATAGTATCTCTGTGATTATTATTTCCCCTTTTTCATTTCTGACTGAGGTTATTAGAGATTTTACTTTTCTAATTAATCTGGCCAAAGGGTTATTCATTCTATTTATCTTTCTGAAGAACCTACTTTTCATTTCATTACTTTTCTAAATGAATCTTTTGTTTTCAATTTCATTAGTATCTGATTTAATTTTGGTTATTTCTTTTCTTTTGCTAGGTTTGGGAATGGATTGCTCTTCTTTTTCCATTTCTTTTAGAGGATTTATTAGGTTGTTTATCTGCTCTCTTTCTGTTTTTCGCAGTTTTTGGCCGGGGCTGGGTTTGAACCCGCCACCTATGGCATATGGGATCTTTCTGTTTTTCGGATATAGGCATCTCATGCAATAAATTTCCCTCTTAGGACTGCTTTTGCAGTATCCCACAGGTTTTGGTAACTTATAGCTTTATTGTTGTTATGTTTGAGAAATTTAATAATTTTTTCCTTTATCGCTTTCTTAATCGAGGTATCATTCGAGCTAAGGTTGTTTAATTTCCATGCCTTTGTGCGGGAATAAAAATTTTGTTGAAGTTCCACCTTTATTGCCTTGTGTTCTGAGAAGATACAAGATATAATTTCAAATCTTTTAATTTTGTTAAGGCTTGATTTGTATTCTAGGATATGATCTGCTTTGAAGTATGTTCCATGGGCTGCTGAGAAGAACATATATTCCTTAGCTTTGGGATGGGGTGTATATGTCTATTAATCCCATTTGTTCTAGGGTAGCATTTAAGTCCCTTTTATCTTTGTTTAGTTTCTATTTAAAGGATCTGTTCAGTTCTGCCAGAAGGGTGTTAAAGTCCCCAGCTATTATGGCATTATGGGATATCATATTGCTTAGACCATTCAAGGACTGTTTCATAAATTTAGGAGCATTTATGTTGGATGCACAAATATTTAGAATTGAAACATTCTCTTGTTTTATTGTTCCCTTGACCAGAATGAAGTGACCTATAAGGTTTCTTTTGAATGCTGTTTTTGTTTTTTTGTTTTTTGACAGAGCATCAAGCTGTCATCCTAGATAGAGTGCTGTGACATCAAAGCAACCTCCAACTCTTGGGCTTAAGCAATTCTCTTGGCTCAGCCTCCCAAGTAGCTGGGACTACAGGTGCATGCCACAACATCCAGCTACTTTTTGGTTGTAGTTGTCATTGTTGTTTGGTGGGCCCAGGGCTGTATTCAAACCTATCAGCTCTGGTGTATGTGGCTGGCACTCTAGCCACTTGAGCTACAGGTGCCAATCCTGAATGCTTTTTTTTTTTTATTCCTTATGTAGATCGTTACCTCATTATGTGTGACTCCTGTGAACATCAGAATGGCAGATTATGTCTCAAGACTACCTTTATTCCCATGATATAGGTTATGGGGGTTTAACAGAGGATAGTAAATTTTGGTTAAGAAATGTCTAAATAAATATGACATTAAAAACTCAGTAGAAGATATCTATAACTTTGGGTTGTATAATTCCCTAAAATTTTAAGCTAATGAACTCCTGTATATTTCTTGTTTTTGTTTTTTTTTTAAGCTCTCCCATCTGTAGAACCCCAGATGTTAATGGTTTTTATTACTCTGGTATTAAAACATCTTTTTTTTTTTTTTTTTTTTTTTTTTTTGAGACAGAGTCTTGCTTTGTCACCTTGGTAGAATGCTATGGTGTCACAGCTCATAGTAACCTCAAACTCTTGGGCTCAAGTGATCCCCTGCCTCAGTTTTTATTTCTAGTAGATGACAATGGGTTCTTACTCTTGCTCAGGCTGGTCTCAAACTTTGAGCTTAAGCAATCCACCTCTCTTGGCCTCCCAGAGTTCTGATTACAGGCATGAGCCACCACTCCCAGCCAAGACAACTGTCCTTATTGAGGCCTATAAGGCCTTAATAGCTGCTCTTGATATCTGCTATTTGAATATGCCCCCCAAAGTTGTCATGTTGGAAACTTAATCCTCAATGCAAAAGTGTTAGAAAGTGGGCCCTCATGAGACATGAATAAAAATGACTACATTTTTCCTATTATGGTGACTTTGGGGACATCCTGTTTACACTGCATGTATCTTCTCTCCATCTGTAGCTTCTAAAAACTTTGTTGATTATATGTTGGTCATCTCTTGCCTTTCCACATTCCACCATGGGATGGTGCAGCACAAATACCCTTGTCAGATTCAGGCACCATACTCTTGGAATTCCTAGCCTCTAGAACCATAAGCCAAAAAAAATTTCCATTCATTGTAAATTACTCAGTCTGTGGTATACTGTTACAGTGGCTTATGCTACTCTACCATTTTATAATGGACAATATCTTTCCTATGTCACTTCTCTGTCTTCATCTACTACACCCCTCCTGATTCCTCCAACCTTTATCTTCTTGGACCCTGGGCTTCCTTTAGGTCCCTAGGTATCATGCTTCCTGCAGCCACTGAAGTTGCAGGTGTTATTCCTTTTACATGGAATGCTCTCCTAGCCACAATCATCAAATTAACTCCTATGCATCCTTTAGAACTCAGCTCAATGACCACTTCTTCAGAAATACTTTTCCTAGATTCCCTGACAAGGGCAGTGTCCTTTTCATAGACATCCGTCCCACTTGTAATTACAAGTTTAAATGTAACTTTACATTGCAATATATACAATCTGTATATACTTTGCATGTAACTTTTATCCATGGGACTTCTAATAGTTTCAAGTTTATATTTATGTAATTATTTGACTAATATCTATTTCTTTCTTTCTTTTTTTTTTTTTTTTGAGACAGAGCCTCAAGTTGTCACCTTGGGTACAGTGCTGTGGCATCACAGCTCACAGCAACCTCCAACTCCTGGGCTCAAGCGATTCTCCTGCCTCTGCCTCCCATGTAGCTGGGTTTACAGGCACCTGCCACAATGCCTGGCTACCTTTTGGTTGTAGCCATCATTGTTGTTTGGTGGGCTCAGGCTGGATTCAAACCTGCCAGCTCAGGTGTATGTGGCTGGCACCTTAGCCACTTTAGCCACAGGCGCTGAGCCTAATATCTATTTCTTATAGCAGTATGTTACTTTCTTTTTTTAGTTTTTGTTTTGCTTTGTTTTTGTTGTTGTTGTTGTTTGTTTTCTGAGATACAATTTCACTCTGTGAGCCCAGCTAGAGTCCAGTGGCATTACCATAGCTGAATGGAGCCTCAAACTTCTGGGCTCAAGTGAATCTCCTGCCTCAGCCTCTCAAGCAGCTGAAACTACAAGCCTGCACCACCATGCCTGGCTAATGGTAGAGATGGAGTTTTGCTCTTGCGCAGGCTAGTCTCAAACTTGTGACTTTAGTGATCCTCCTGCCTTCAGTCTGCCAAAGTGCTGAGATTATAGTTGTGTGCCACTGTGCCTAAATTTGGTTTTGTTTTTTGTTTTAAGACATGGTCTCACTCTGTCAGCCAGCTAAAGTGCTGTGGCATCATCATAGCTCACTGCAACTTCAATCTCCTGGGCTCACAGCAATCCTCTTGCCTTAGCCTCCCAAGTAGGTGGGACTACAGGTACACACCACCATGCCTAATTGTTCTACTTTTTGTAAAGATGGGGGTCACACTTTTGCTTAGCTTGATGTCTCTTGGCCTCAAACAATCCTTCCACCTTGGCCTTCCAAAGTGCTAGGATTAAAGTTGTGAACCATTGTGCAGGGCAGGAGGTTATTTTCATGAAGATGAGAACTACATCTTTTTATTTGCTTGTTTCTAACCATTTTATAACCAATACACAGTACAGATCAGGCACATAATAGATGCCTGGTAGTACCTACTGACTTAAAAATGACTAAATGATATAGAAAGAGGAAAGAACAATCTGGAGAAACTCTAACCAAGCAGATTTTTTAAATGTTGTTTTCCAGAAATCAACATGGGTAAATCAAGCTGTCTTTTAAATGCTGCCATCTCCTTTCAAATAAATGAACAAAGACCTCCTCATACTTTTTAATGAAACATTAACAGCCATAACTTTTCTCATTAAACTCACATTTAAAATGTACATTCTAGAGTTGTATTTATTTGCCCATGTCTATTCCTAGAATCTTTTTTTTTTTTTTTGTGATTGGTCAGAGAGTACCTGGCATTTACACTGTTGGTATCTTCAGTGCTCTTAACATACTACATGTGTGTTGGGTGGCGCCTGTGGCTCAAAGGAGTAGGGCGCTGGCCCCATATGCCGGAGGTGGCAGGTTCAAACCCAGCTCTGGCCAAAAACAGCAAAAAAAGAAAAAGATACTACATGTGTGCTCACAATCAATAAACCAAAAGGCAAGTTAATGTTTTCATTTTTATAGAAAATTAATACTTTTTTCTTGCTAAGAGAAGTCCAACATGATAGAAAAATCTTAAGCTCTTCTTGCCACATAATTGAATTAACATCTCTGCAATACCTTTCCATTACCATAAATGCCACTAGTTCTAACCAGTTTGATTCAACAAACATAACCACTTATATTCTAGGAACCATATAGATGCTATGGTATATAAAAGGTAAGACAAGACTCCTGATCCTCAAAGAAATTATCATTTGGTAGAGCTAAGCCCCTAGTACGGACTTGAATTTATTAGAATTATTTCTTTCTGAATTGGCTAAGATTTCAGAATGCATTTTACTCCAGAAATAAAAAGTCCCTCATGCTGATTAGATAATTTAGCACTATTTAGGGAAAAGTCCCAAAGCATATAATTGCATTTTTTAAAATCAATACATTCTTTAATATTCCTTAGGCTTTATTGAACATCAACAATCTTACCTCCCCTGTTGCATAATTACTCTCAGATCGAGCAGGTTAAAGCTATTTTCTTAGAAAATGTTTTTTCAACATTATTGTGTATACTTTCCTTATAGAAGCAGCTTTGAGGCTGACTAAGGTTGAAGGTAGATTCCTTGGCAGTACTGTTAGCCAGTGAGTTTTTCATGAATTTCAATGTCTTTTCACTGCAGTGGATTAGAGGTAGGTTTTCAGAAGGTTGTCTAACACACTCCTTAGCAAGTCGGTCTTTATTAGTAGAAATGCTAGTTTTCATTGGATTTTCTTCATTAAATAAATTTTGCTTTCTATTGGTGTCTTTTGGATAATAATACATACAGTTTTGCAATGCTGGCTCCTCTGTCATTTCATCATTAAATGTTTCTATACAGTGAAATTTACAAAGAGGTTCAAATTCTCTCAAGGAAGAAATGCTGACAGTGTCAACTGGCTGACTTAGTACATTCTGTGAGTAACTGCCAATGTTGTCATCATCTTATAAAGAGAAAAAAATAAAAGTGAGTTGATCATAAATTTATGTGTTAACAGTTATATTTATGAAATAAACTAGTAGAATTATACAGAGTGGTCATAAAGTTCATGAGCAACTTAAATAGTTCTAACATTCTCTTATCCATATTTTTCTACCTTTACTACTTAATTATGTACCCTTAATAATAATATAATTAGGTTCTTAAATAACCAACTTAAATTTAATGTGAGGAAAGTTGGTTCTTTAAGAATGTGAGACATCCTCATTCTGTGATACCCTTAATGTCTCAGTAATTTTTTCATGGCAGCTTTAGAGCAGAAGAAATACCCAACAGTTCCATTTAGTAAGAAGCTAAGCTCAAATAAGTTAGGATTTGTGCTAAATTATAAGCTGTTTGAAAATACATACAAACTAAAAGAAAAGTATATTTTACTTTATTCTTAGACCACACTTACTACTTGGATGTATACTACTGGGTACACCATGGCATCTTAAACCTTGGAATTGGACACCACTACCCTTACTTCCTATCTCACATTGATTTTCACACAGGACTTGATTTTTATCACAGCAATCTTCAAAAATTTAGCTTTGTAAATGAAATGTCATAGGTAAGACTATAGTATAGGTTTGCACTGACATAGTGAACTTCCTTGAGCTAATAGTTTTTAGGGTTTGACAGATGTCTAGCATTGCTGTTTCCCTCAAATTCAAAAATACCCTACAACACCCCAGACAAATGGTGAATGTATATATTATTTTATGTGTCTTTATATTTTATATAAATAGCATCACATTATATACACCCATATAAAATAGTTTTTATTTCAGTCAAAATTTTGCTTTGGTGCCTTACCCATACAAATACACATAGGTCTAGTTTATTCTATTGAAGGATTATACTTTATTATATTTTTGTTGACTATTTCTCTCTAATTTTGCTCTTAAAATAGCACTGTAGGCTGGACATGGTGGCCCACACCTATAATCCTAGCATGTAGGGAGAAAAAGGAGGCAGGATCCCCTGAGGCCAGGAGTTCAGTTCCAGACCAGCCTGAGCAATAGTGAGACCCTATCTCTACAAAAATAAACAAATTAGCTGGAGTTGGGCATAGTGGCTCACACCTGTAATCCTAGTACTCTGGGAGGCTGAGGCAGGTAGACTGCTTGAGTTCAGGAGTTTGAGAACAGCCTGAGCAAAAGCAAGACCTTGTCTCTAAAAATAGCTGGGTGTTGTGGCAGGGTCCTGTAGTCCTGGCTATCTGGGAGGCTGAAGCAAGAAAACTGCTTGAGCCTAAGAGTTTGAGATTGCTGTGAGATAATGATGCCATGGCACTCTACCAAGGGTGACAAAGTAAGACTCTGTCTCAAAAATAGATAAATAAATAAATAAATAAATAAATAAATAAATAAAATTAGCCAGACATGGTGATGCATCTGTAGTGCCAGGTACTCCAGAAGCTGAGGCAAAAGGAACACTTGAGTTTGAGTTTGCAGTGAGCTATGATGATACCACTGCAATCCAGCCTGGATAACACAGCTAAATCCTGTCTCAAAAAAGCAGCACTGTAGTTAACATCCTTATACATGTTTTCTTGTATGCAATATAAGATTTTTTTGACTATGTATATATCTGGAAGTGGAATTGCTGGATTATGGAAGATACATGTCTTTAACTTCATTTAGACAGTGCAAAATTATTCTCCAAAGTGGTTGAACCAGTTTATATTCTACCAGTACTCTAAGGGCTCCTTTGCCCTATATGCCTCCCAAACATGTCAATCTGATAAGTATGTAATGGTATTTTATTGTAATCTTTTCAATATATATCCTTTTATGTATTTAATGGCCTTGCAGGTTTTGTTTTCTGTGATCTGCTTGCTATATTCTGTTAGAGCTGAACTGCGTGCCCCCAAAATCACATATTAAAGTTCCAACCCCTAGTACCTTAGAATGTGACTCTTTGGAGATAGGGCTTTTAAGGTAATTAAGGTTAAATGAGGTCATAAGGGTAGATTACTCCAGAATGACTGGTGTCC
Organism: Loris lydekkerianus; assembly: GCA_963574355.1. Lineage (NCBI taxonomy): Eukaryota > Metazoa > Chordata > Mammalia > Primates > Lorisidae > Loris > Loris lydekkerianus. The sequence continues at coordinate 15,236 of CAUYPK010017736.1, read as the reverse complement.
TTATAAGAAGAGAAAGATAGCTGGGAGCTGTGCACACAGAGAAAAGGCCATGTGTGTATAGTAACATGGCCATCAAAAAGTCAAGGAGAAAGGCTTTATTTAGATAAATGCAACTCCAATGGCACCTTAATCTCAGACTTGTGAGAAAATTAATTTCCGTTGTTTAACCTACCTAGTCTGCGGTATTTTGTTATGATAGCCCTAGCAAACTAATACATATGATTTGCCTGTTTTTCTTTTATGTATCTTTTTCTTATTGATTTGGAGTTCTTTATTATAGATAGCAGTTGTTTGTCTATTATACAGGTGTCCCCAAAGTTGCCATAATAGGGAAAATGGGAAATTGTAGCTAACTGTACCTTTATTTACAAATACTCATTACAAAATTTTACAAAGAGGTGGCCAACATATATAGAATATTTTGTAAATGTTTTATAATATTTTGCAATGAATATTCTGTAAATAAAGATACAGTTAGCTACAATTTCCCATTTTTCTTGTTAAGGTGACTTTGGGGACACCTGTGTTTATACTGCGTGTATCTTCTCTCAGTCTGCAGCTTCTAAAAACTTTGTTGATTATACATTGGTCATATAGAAGTTTTTGTATTTTAGTGTAGTCAAATGTATCAGTTAGGGTTTGTATTTCTCTTATCATAAGAAATCATTCCCTTTCCTGTACTTACCATAAAGGCATTTTCTAAACTTTCCTCAGAAGTTAGAATGTTATAGTAAGGTAGGCTTTATTTTACTACCCTTGCGGAATTTAATTCTGCATTTTGTGTGTAGTAAGGTTCTAATCATTTCCTGCATTTAGAGAGTCAACTTTTCCAGCAAAAACAATTCAATGAATAACCATCCTGGTTTATAATGACATTTGTCCTAAATCGCAAGTGTCTACATATATAAATGGGACTATTTTGGTCTCTGTAGTCTATTCCACTAGTCTGGATGCTTCTGCTTATAACACATAGTTATAATTGCTCTAACTTTATAAGAAATTTTGTTACCTAGCAGGATGGGTCTCCACATCTTTTTCAAAATTATATTGGGCATTTAACTTTTTTAACTTTTAAATGGGAATGTTAGATTCACTTAGGATGCACAAAATTGCATTAATTCACGACTTCAGAAAAAGTGACATCTTTAAAATATTGAACACAAAACACTTAATTGTTTATGCTCTCTAGGAAAGTTTTATGATTTTTTTTCCATAGAAATCGTACACACCTGTTCTTAGTTGTTTTTAGGTACTTTTCTGTGTGCTGCTACTGATAATAGTTAACATTTAGGGGAATTTTTTTTTTTTTTTTTTGAACACCAGGTCTTACTTTGTTCCCCAGGCTACAATACAGAGGTGTCATCATCCCTCACTGTAACCTCAAACTCCTGGGCTCAAGCAAGACTTTTGCTGCAGTCTCCTACGTAGCTGGTGTGCACCCATATGCACCATAAGACTATAGGTGTGCACCAGTATGCCTGGCTAATTTTTCTAATTTTTGTAGACAGGTGTCACTATGTTGCTCAGGCTGGTACTGACTCTTGACTTCAACTGATTCTCATGGCTTGGCCACCCAAAGTGCTGGGATTACAGATGTGATTCACCACACCCTGCCTGATATTGTTTTGTTTTGTTTTGTTTTGAGACAGTCTCACTTTGTCACCTTCGGTAGAGTGCCATGATGTCATAGCTCACAGCAATCTCAAATTCTTGAGGTTAAGTGATCCTCTTTCCTCAGCCTCCCAAGTAGTGGGGACTACAAGCACATGCCACAACACCCAGCTATTTTTAGAGACGAGGTCTCATTCTGGCTCAGGCTGTTTTCAAACTTATGAGCTCAGGCAATCCACCTGCTTTGGCCTCCCAGAGTGCTAGGACTGCTACTGTTGTTTTCTTTTTTTGAGACAGTGTCTCACTTTATCACCCTTGGTAGAGTGCTGTGGCGTCACAGCTCATAGCAACCTCCAGCTCTTGGGCTTAGACGATTCTCTTGCCTCAGCCTCCAGAGTAGCTGAGACTACAGGCGCCCACCACAACGCCCCGCTGTGTTGTTGCAGTTTGACTGGGGCCAGATTTGAACCTGCCACCCTCGGTATATGGGCTCAGCACCCTACTCACTGAGCCACAGGTGGCGCCTTGCTTTTGGTTTTTTTAACATTGATTTTATATTCAGCATTTTCCTAAACTTCTATTAGCTCAAATAGCTCATGTACAGGTTCTTACGAATTTTCTATGTAGAAAATCACATATTTGTAAATAATGATCATTTTATTTTCCTTATATTTATGCCACTTATTTTTAGTACCTGCATATATTGAATTCCATAATTTCAGTAAGGCTTTTCTAATCTTTGTATTTCAGTATTTAAAATTAAAAATAAAGAGACATTTTTATATGGTATTTGGGTTTGCTTTAATGAACATGATCAATGTGCCTCTTTATATGATTAACTCCTAAGTAGCTTTCCACTATAATCAGCAAAGTAAAAAAGAAGCTGCTGATGGAGAGAAGATACATGCAACACACAGTGCCCCCAAAGTTGCCACACATGGGAAAATGGGAAATTGTAGGTAAATGTACCATTATTTACAAAATGATTTTTTAAACCCCTATTTCAATAGGTTTGTGGATTACATTTATTAAATGTAATAATGTACATGAAGTGCTTAGCCCTGTACCTCGCTCTTGTTATTGTTGTTATCGTAAGACACACATAAAGTCTGTTCCTGTTTTGCATAATGTCAACAAAAAGATACTTACCACCAAACAAATTGTCTAGGATGTTAAAAACATCTTCAGAAAGTGTGGACTTACATTCGTCTTTCCTTTTAAAATTCTTTATTTCTTTCTGTATTAATAAAAAAGGCATTAATATTAATATGTTAAGCAAACACTACAAGCTTCTTCTAAAGGTATATGTATACTGTTTGCAATTTTGCATTTAGAATATTTTATAGCATGGGTAGACTGTGCTTTCTAGTATCTTTCTCCATTCTGTATTTGATCCCTTTTAGTAAAACTAGGCTATAAGAGTCACAATTTTAAATGACAATTGAACAAAAGGATTGCTCTTTTAATATTTTGGTAAATCAAATCATATGATTATTACATATAGAGTTATATGATAGTGTATATAGTTTACTGATAATTCTTTAATGTTTATTAGGTTTGGTCTAAACAACAGTAAGGTAGTTGTTATCTAGTCTTTTAACATTGAAGATACGTAAGACAGGATTCCAGTAACAAGTGACATCTGATTCCACTAAATATGAATTTATAAAAATTTACAGTTACCTTAAGTTACCTTCATATTATCCAAAATGAGAGGGTGTAAGTTAGTTAATAGTATAAATAAGTGAAGAAAATATTTTAAATGTTTTGAGAAAAACATAGGTTTAATTATTAATGTATGAAGTATGTAGACCTAAAGAATGCTCTAAAAAATATTCTCTTTTATTAAAATCAGCAGCCTATAAGCCTCTATTCCAGTGGTTCTCAACACGGGGGCCATGACCTACAGAAACTATATTAAAGGGCCACAGCATTAGGAAGGTGAGAACCACTGCTCTATTTAATAATGCCTTTTTAATGTTCCACAGTTGAAGTACAATAAAAACTGAGTTATATCTTATATCAATCTGTTTTTAAGACTTGTCGCTAGTTCAGACCATTCCTCCTAATTAAATTTTTAAAATGTCAAGAGTAATATACTTGAAAAATAAATGGCACTGTTTATATGCATTGATGTTATATTTTACACTTCTTGGTACTCATAGAATTTCAGAGATAATTTCTAACCCTGGTCTTTGCTTTTTGTTTCTTTGGTCTATAAATTCATTATAAAATATTCTTTATAGACTTTTAATGCTCAGTGAAATCCAAGAGAGAGGATTTCCTTACATAAGACATCCAGTTTTTTTTAAATTTTAGTACATAGTATTTTAGATCCTAATTAACACTGTGATACTATGGCCCAGTTATTTTCAAACTAAAATTTTTTTTATAATTATAAAAGAGAATCCTAAACCTTGTTTAAAAAGAGAAATAAAGTAAAATTAAAAAAAAAAAAAAAAAGAAAAAGCACTCCAAAGCTCAGTACTCAGTGAGAACCAGTGTGACTATTTATGTTAATAAATTTTGGGTTATCATATTCTAGCAAGCATCCTCAAACTTTTTAAACAGGGGCCAGTTCACTGTCCCTCAGACTGTTGGAGGGCCAGACTATAGTTTAAAAAAAAAAACTATGAACAAATGCCTATGCCCACTGCACATATCTTATTTTGAAGTAAAAAAACAAAACGGGAACAAATACAATCACACCGCCTTAAGTGGCCCGCGGGCCGCAATTTGAGGACCCCTGTAAGGTTACGTGTCCACTATACATCTATACAGTAACCTAATTATCAAATATCTTCTTTGAATGGTTCCTAGAGATAGAATTTTAAAAATGAAGTTTAACTCTTAATTTCCTCTCACTAAACAGCCCTTTGGAAAGACTTTGTCAATGCCAGTCTACAGGCTGACTCACATGAAATTGTTAATATTCGTCCATTTTAGAGCCACAAAAAGGCAATTTCATATGGCACGACTTATTCCTATTATTTCCCTATACTCTTACTAATAAATATCAAACGTTTAGAACATTCATGAAGATCTTGAGATGTTACAATCTTTCATTTTGTGAGAAAGGGCTCTAGGAATTTTCATGAATATAGGGAGTTATTTATATGCAGGTCAATGTCATTATGAATTTACACTTAATCATTTGCATATTGACATATTAGAAGATGCAGTAGACCAGAAGTAAGGCCACTTGGGCTCTCTTCCTCCCTCTGTGACTGAGTTGTGGCCATGTCCCCTGGCAGCACCCCTGGTATTTCATAGGAAGCTAGAAAGGAGCGGTTTGCACAATCTGTGAAACTGTGTCTTTCTTTGTACACTGACAGACCTGGGAAAACCAAACTCTGTATTTCCCTTCTTTATGTGTCCACTGGAGATTTCTTTTATTTTCTCTTATATTTGTGAAGAAACTTTCCAATGGAAGATAATGTGAATGCTGAATACATCTGAACCTCCCAGAACTTCGCAATGCACACCTGAGGCAAGTCAGAAGTGATACTGCTGGTTTCCACACAGATGGGAGATTCCGAGTGAGTTAAGTCTTGAGAAAGACTGCTGACATTCCAGGCATCTGATTCAGACATGCTTTCTAATTTTTCATGAGAAGTATCCACTTTAAAATGTACAGGAACTGAAGGCGATGTCCAAAATTTTTGATAGTCCTTGTTCCTAACTGTTGAATGATAGAAGGCCTTTTAAAAATGTATAATGTAAATGTCTATTAGTATCTGCAAACAAAAAGGGTTTTCCCCACCCCTCTTCTAAGAAAGAAGCAAAGTTCACTGCCCTAAATTTTAAAATACCATTGGTCAAGTTACTAGAAAAATTAAAAATTTTAGTCTACTAGGATAATTTGGTATGGCTAGAAATACTAATTTGGATAAAAATGAGTCAATATATGTTGATACTACCCAATACCCTAAAAGGGTTGGGAGCTAGAAGGTGAGGGGATTTCTCAGCTACTTTATCAAGTGATATTTACAAAATCCCACCAGAAACCTTTCAGGGGGTCCAGCGCCATGGCTCACTCTTGTGATCCTAGCACTCTGGGAGGCTGAGGCAGGAGGATCTTTGAGTTCAGGAATTTGAGACCAGCCTGAGCAAGAGCAAGACCCCATCATTACTAAAAGTAGAAAAACTAGCTGGGGAGGGAGGAGGTCTCTGATAATCCCTGCTACTTAGGAGGCTGAGATCACTTGGATTTCAGGAGTTTGAGGATGCCATGAGCTAAGCTAAGGCCACAGCTAAGGCCTAGCCAGGGCAACAGAGTGAGACTTTGTCTCAAAAAAAAAAAAAAAAAAAAAAAAATGTCTTTCAGGCTGGGCACAGTGGCTCATGCCTACATTCTGGCACTTTAGCAGGCCAAGGCAAGAGGACTGCTTGAGGCAAGGCATTGGAGACCAGCCTGGGCAACACAGTGAGACTCTGACTCCACAAAAAACCCCAGAAAAATTAGCCAGGCATGGAGGCACACTTGTGGACCCAGATACTCTGGAGGCTGAGGTAGGAGAATCACTTGAGCCCAGGGGGTTGAGGTTACAGTGAGCTATGGTAATGCCACTGGGCTCTAACCCTGACAACAGAACAAGATCCTGTCTCAAAAAATGGGAAGAAACAAACAACAACAACAACAAGAAAAACAAGAGGCGTTCAATAACCCTTGCTTTCTTTCCCTCATCATCCTGGTCCATAGCCTTGTGCCCTCCTCAGGCCTGTCAGGACCTGAGAGTGAAAAGGATGTACAATCACACTAAGTCCAAATTCCTCTGCTTTACCTTCTAGATCTTCCATAGTCCACATGACACTACTTAGTACACCCCTGCTCTAGTCAGATCAGGCTCATTTCCCTGCAAACAGATAAAGTTCCTTAGCACTTCAATGATCTGTCCTGGTATGTGCTTCTCTCTTGAAGCCTTTCTACCTGCCCATTTTCCTATTTTTAAAATTCCTGCAATGTCTTTAGTCTCTAAATCTCCTATCTCACAACTCAGTACCTATTCACCGTCACCATTTCAAGGGTGTTTGTATTTGCACATTATGCCTTCAGATGAGTCCACATATGGCTTGTCAATACCCCTTACTGCAAATGGGCCAGGGTTGTCTACACAGCAAATATCGTTTGTTTCCAAACCGTTGTCATCACCCGGCAGAGTATTAAAAAGTCAAGCTGCCTAGTCACAACTGGAGAAAGGCCCAACTTTCAAGCTCACCTCTTCCTGTCTTCCAAATACGCGACGCCTGGTTTGTGGTAAAGAGGACTTTTAAAATCCTTACTTTGTTTTTCAAATGCAGAAAGAGCTCAAGGGACTTATTTCTTAAAGGTTTTTTGCTTATAAATCCAAAACTTTCAATTACACTTTCACAACTTCGTTCATGCCTCGCAGTTGGGCACCAGCGCGCTCGAACGTCCAGTGTGACGTCCGTCGGCGCCAGCCTATCAGGGCCGGGAAAGGAGTGGCCCTGATGCCCGTGCGACCCCACCACCGCAGCGGCGTGGGGACTCCGGTGTCTGTGTTCCCAGAGCAATGAAGTTACGAGAGTAAGACCCGGCCTGGGCGGATCAGTCAGTCCATGAGCTACCTGGCGTGTCCTTTTGTGGCAGGAAACACAAAAGGGAAAGCAGACATGAAAGTCTCCGGGAAGAACGGCCGGCACAAGATCAGGACCGCAAGCCACTCAAAACCCACGCCTGACTTCAAGGCCAAAGTGTCCCACCCCCGCGCCTCTGTCAGGAGATCTAGGTGCGCAGCCAGGGGCGGGGGCGGGACTTCCTGACTGACCCAACTTCCGGGCGGGGCAGGGCGGGGCTTCCGGGCGAGCGAGCCTGGGGAGCCGGGGGATCTGCTGTGTCTGAGCTGTTTGTCCGGATCTCTGTAACACGTGTCGGGAGCAATTGACGTGCTTCTGAGCGGTTTGCGAGACTGGTCAGCACTGGGACAGTTGGATAGGCCGCGGGTAGAGCCATTTCTTTACTGTTCCTGTCCCGGCGCAGGCGGGCACTCTCGGGTGGCGCGGAGAACTCGGGGCGCGTCCGTCATGGACTACCGGCGGCTGCTTATGAGTCGGGTGGTCCCGGGGCAGTTCGACGATGCGGATTCCTCCGACAGGTAAACGGCCATAGAGCCTGGGGGGACTCTGTATGGATTCTACTCTCTCCTTCCCAGCCCCCTTACGGAATTGACACTGTCTGAGCTTTAGAAGAAGACCGGTGATTCATCACTCAGTCTTTGATAGCCTTTTGCTTCTTTGTACATCCCAGTCGGATCTTTAGTCCTAAACCTCGGCAAGGTTGAAAGCCACATGTCGAGGAAGTAGAGTTGCGGATAGTGATTGGAAAACATGGGATTTTGCTATTTAACTACATTTACCACTTAATAAATGTTTATTGAGCATTACTGTGTCCTACGTTCTTTCCTCCGCGCTGGAGATAGTGATGAACAAGACAAAGCAAATTTCTGTTGTTGTGGAACTTTACCTTCTAGGGAGGGCATACCGTTAAAAACATCAGATGATGTATTCTATGCAGATAATTAAAATAGGTTGATAATACTAAATAATGACTAAATCGTCAGGGAACTGGTAAGTCCAGATTTGAATGACAAGAAGCTAATCTCTGGAAGAGCAGAGGGAACAGCATTTCAGGCAGAAGGGACAGTAAGTGCAGATGTCCGACGGTGGGAGCCCTCTTGGCTGTGAAAATGGAGACTACCAAGAGGCCAGTGTGCCTAAAGCACAGTGGGAGTAGTTGAGAAGATTGGTAGGTGATGATAGAGGAGCCAGATTATGTGATTTTTATTTTTATTTTTGGCGTTTCTCAGTGGGCGGGAACAGATTATGTGATGCTTTACAAGTGATGCTAAGGAGTTGAGATTATTCTAGGCCCTATAGAAAGCCATAAGAGAATTTAGCAGAGGAATAACATTTGATTTAGGATTTAAGAAAATCATTCTGGGCTTGGCACTTGTAGCTCAGTGGCTAGGGGGACAGCCACATAACACCTGAGCTAGCGGGTTTGAATCCAGCCCGGGCCAACTACAACCAAAAACTCCCCTGAAGTTGTGGCAGGCCCAGCTACTTGAGAGGTTGAGGCAAGAGAATCGCTTAAGACCAAGAGTTTGAGGTTGCTGTGGTCTGTGATGCCAGCCATGGCACTCTACCAAGGGCGACATAGTGAAACTCTATCTCAAAGAAAAAAAAAATCATTCTGTTATGTAGTAGGTGGTAATGGAGTGCAAGAGGGGGACAGAGGACCAGTTCAGAGGTAATAAAGTAATCAGATTCAAACAGGGTGGGAACTAGAGTCCTCAGGTCCTAGAGATATATTTTGGAGGTAGAAGTAGTAGGGTTTGGCAGTAGATTGAGTGTCGGGTCTGAGGAAAGAGAAGTGGAGAATTACTCCTACCTAAAAGTAAAGTGAAACAAATTATAGAATTATTTTGAAATTCTGAACAAATAGTTTATACTTTATAGTAGGGATTCATTACATGTAGATTTTTTTAATTAGTTAGTGGATGTTTTCAATACTGACTGCTTTCTGTGTGTCAGATGTGGCATTGGTAAACACCAATGGGTGGTAAGTATACATTGGTAAACAACACCCTGAGGAACAGAGAGCTTGCACTCAGCTGGGGAAACTGATATTAAATAAATAGACAAATTATTTGTATTAGAAATGAATAGTATAAAGGAGAAATAGATGAAGAATAGGGAAAACTTCCTTGAACAGCTAGTAGTAAAATAATACGGGAGGGATGGTAGGGGTTACACAGAGAAATGGGAAGAGCATTCCAGTTTTGTGATTACAGATCAGTTTCCAAAAGGCCTTAGAGAAGAAGTTACCTATATACTCGAGTATAAGCCGAGTTTTTTAGGCACAAAATTTGTGCCGAAAAACCCGAACTCTGCTTATACTGGGTTATACAGGTTATTTGATTCGGTGTTAGCGTCTCCAGTCGTCTTCTGCCTTCTGCTTGAGGGGGTGGTGCTTCAGCTCAGTCCACAAGTCGCGGCTGAGCTGAAGAGGTAGGCAGCTGAACTGAACTGTATTCCACTGAACTATTTAACCCACAACTATATAACCCACAGCTTGATTACCTGTTAAGCTACGGTTTTCTGCACTTTATTTAAAGTTGTTGTTGCTAGTTTACAGTTTTTCTTCAGCAATAAATATTGAAAAGCATTTAACCTACTGATTCCTCAATTATTGTAATTGTTTTGGGTATATATTTTTATTTTGGAAATTTACCAGTGGCTGCTGCATTTTCCACCTCGGCTTATACTCGAGTCACTAAGTTTTCCCAGTTTTTAGGGTAAATTAAGGGGTCAGCTTATACTTGGGTCGGCTTATACTCGGGTATATACAGTAGTAAGTTTTGGAGGTTTTATTCACTAAAAAAAAATTTTTTTTGAGACAGAGTCTCAATCTGTAACCCTGAGTAGAGTGCCATGGCGTCATAACTCACAGCAACCTCTAACTTCTGGGCTTAAGTGATTCTCTTGCCTCAGCCTCCCAAGTAGCTGGGACTATAGGTGCCTACCACAATGCCCAGCTATTTTTTGGTGGTAGTTGTACTTGTTTGGCAGGCCCGGGCTGGATTGGAATCCACCAGCTCTGGTGTATGTGGCTGGCACCTTAGCTGCTTGAGCTACAGGCGCTGAGCCTATCCACTAAATTTTAGAGTGGTTTGTTCTACAGCGGAAGCTAACTGATACAGAGAAAAACCAAAGATGATGGCAGGAAAGACAAAGAAACAGACTATGCTACAAGTAAGAATATTCTTACAGAAGTGGCAAGAAACAAAAAGCCAGAGGAAAACAAATTATCACAAGTCATTTTTAAAACCTGCTATACTCGTATGTGATGTAAGCCAACAAAAGCATCAGACATATCTGGGGTAAAGGGGTCATCTTGTTCCTTAAGGCAAGTGACTAAGTGCTAGTCCAGGTCTAGGGTCTAAAGGCAAAATAGGGTGGGATGCTCCCTCTGGATCCCCTTGAGAGATGCTGGCAATCCCTGGGTCTGCACAGTTTAGAAGACACAGGGGTGAATCCAGCAGGCTCCACATAGGTCCCCCAAGTATGGCTGACCTCATTCTAGAAAAACCTCCCAACAGGCCACAGAATCACAGCAGCCTGGATGGTGAGCCTGGTGTTTAATCAGGGCCTCTCCATGGGGCTGGCCTGGGAGGAGAGGGTGGTGTGCCGAGTCCAGCTGCCTTGTGACATGCTGATTACAATCTCAAACGCACAAAATACACTCATTCTATTGTTTACTTATACTCTATAAAGACAAGGGCAGGTTGACAGCAACTCTACGGAAAGCTCTTGACATCTAGGAAGGGAACTGCCGACTTAAATCTCTGGGCTCATTTATAACGGCCCTGGTGGACCTGACGTGAAGCCTCTGCTCACCAGCAGCAGTAGCAGTGTCAGGACCCTGAGCTCAGCCCCAGGGTCACAGGGAGGCAAACTTCTTCCCATTGAAAAACTGGTGAATCTGCTCATTTAATGGAGGAGTCTATGTTTAACAAAACCAGCATTTCAATCATACATGTATCTTATATAATCTTAAAGGCATCTTACTTATCAAATAAGACTTTGACTTTCAAGTTATAATTCAGCTCTTGCAACTTCACCAACAGCCTGGAAAGAAAAATAAAAATCGTTACTTTAAAAAATTATCTATTATAATTAATTTACTATGTCATCTCCCTAACTATGACCCTTTAGAAATAAACAACCCCCCCCTCCAGTTTGGGGGTCTTACAAACAACAACAAAACCGACATTCTTGTATTGTCAGTTGACTTGGATTTTTTTAAAAAGCGCATTTGTAGGATAAATTCCCAGCTGTGGAATTGCTGAGGCAAAATAGTAACGTTAAATTCACAGCACTGATTTTGCACTCCCACCAAAGTGAGTGAGAGTGGCTACATCCCTAAATAATCTCACCAACATTGGGTTTTATCAAAATTTCTACTTTTGGCCAACTGACATGGGTGAAAAATAGCAAACATTACTTCTTACTAAATTTGTATATAATGTTTGTTCTACTGGGAGAAAACAGAAACTATCACTCATAATCAGAAAATGAGGGTCATATCTCTAATCTCACCAGGGTGGCGTGGGACGGTAGAAAGCATGTGCCTCTGCTCCCCTGAGCTGGAGGCCCCAGGGATATGTCAGCCACCACTTAGTAAAAAGGTGGAGAGGGTCAGATTTTCACTGCCCCTTCCAGTGGCCGAGTTCTAGGATTCCCAGGGGCTTAAGTGTGGTAATGTAACACTGCCAGCCAGGGAAAGGTGCAGGTGACTGTAGACTTAAATCAGCATATACCAATAACAAAAGATGAATACAAGTCACATTTGAGCACCTCTGGTAATTGCAGAAGTCAAGCATGACTTCAGTATTACAAATTTAATAGTTTTTTTCCTTTATTAAAAAGTGTGTACATTTTTTTGCATCCTTTGCATGTATACACACGTACACATACACACACACACACACACACACACACACATATATATATGTATTTATAGACTTCAATATGGACAAAATTGGGGGAAGACAGACTTAGGCTGTTTTCCAGGGTTGTCCACAGATATTTTAATGACAAGGAGCTTTGAAAATGTGATGAAAACTAAGAAGCCATTTACCAGGAAAACATACATGTCACATATCCACTTTCATATACACTATAGTTTCAGGGATTCATAAAGCCCAAGTCATGAGTTTATGCTCAAGAGGGGTAAGGATGCTGTGACTTCTACTCTTTATACTATACACATTTCAGTAATGAGCAATCCCTTTCTATTATGAATATGCATGACATTTACAATAGGAAAAATAATCAGGTGCGTATATATACATCTACATTGATTACATTTCTATTTTGAATAAAAGACTCTTGGATGTTCTAAGTAAGAATTCACATCAAAATGCCTACTGAAAAATTCTTTCCCCAAAAGCACTCTATATAACTGCTCTATAAACAGAAATAAGGGTGTAAGCTACATGGACAGGCAGCGTGTGGGAGGATACCTCCCCTTGGTTACCTCAACTTCACGGTGAACTGCACCCCGGTCTTCAAGACCAATGGCCGCTGGGGGTGAGTCGGCATGCAAGGCTGTCTCTCCACCACGAATGAGCTGTAAACATCCAGCAGTGTAGAAAAATTAGTATTTCGACCAAGACTGTGGCAATAAAAAATGATTTTCTCTGAAGAGGAAGGGGAGTTAGAGAATACAACCTAAAACACTGCTGGGAAGATTCTGATAAGGTGGATGATTGAAGTACTATTTTCTAGTTAACAAAGAAATCCCCAAATCTAATTTATGCTTACCCAAAACAGAATAATTGTAATGATCTGTGAATCAATTCAAAAAGAAAAACCCCTAACTTGATCAAATTCATTTACATATCATCATTGAAAGTCAAAATTGCCTGAAAACCCCAAGAAAATGTCCTCAAGTTTTTCAAAATCCAATATACAGGCATTCTTGTTTAGATATCAGACAGAGGGAACAAAGTACATTATTATCATGCTAATGTAAAACGGAACAAACTAACAAATCTTATAATATAAACTCTACGCTTCCACCACGTGGCATTTGTTTATCTACCAAGCATGTTTGAACACCTTCCATTGGGGGCAGAGTGACAAAAACACATCTCTCTTCTGGATAATTTTCAGCAAAGATAACAGAAACATATAAACAATTATACACTAAATGGTGGAATGGGAGGGGAAGGAAGAATGAACTATGTAAGCCTGGAAGAGAGATAACACCTGTTTGGGAACTTTGAGAGGATTTCACAATCAGATACAAGCGGAAACTTTCAGGATGATACAATTCTGGGAGTAGGTATAAGGGAAGAAGACTCTGTAGTGGAGGAAACGTCCTCAGGAGAGGCACAGAGAAGTGAGTATGCGCCCGGGCCTAACAGACAGCAAGAGGGCAAGCTTTCTGGAAACAGAGAATGTGGGGACACAGAGTGTGGAGTGGCCACCTAAGCCTGAGCTATGAAAGTGGGGCCACGAACGTCCAGCTGAGGCCTCCGCATGGATTGGCAGGAGGTAAAGAATCAGACTGGAGCTGTGTTCTGGGAAGAACTGAGGTCACAAGGCATAGGCTGGAAGGGGCTGCAGAGGGAATCAGTTGCGTTCAGAAAAGAGGATTTAAGAGCTTAAGATGTGTTAAGTCCACAGAATGGGCAGGAGAGGGCAAACCTCATTAGATACACTAAGTTTTGCACAGACCAGCCACAGGGAGAGGAGGAAGCCTAAAATGTTACTACAGTTTCTAGCCTAGATGTCCACAGGAGTGACCATGGCCATAAATAAGGAATTTCAGTAGGAATTAACTGCCATATAAAAACCTATTAAACCATTCCAAATTATCTGAATTACTATTAAATGTTCCTCTGGATAAAATAATTGGTGAAGGTGCAAATAAACATCTCACAAATTACCTCTGAATGAGCTGCTGGAAAAGGATAAAGGTGCGGTCCCACAACACTTGCTTGTTTTTTGTGATGGGGTCATGTTCATAGGTATACTTCTGTTCCAACTCTTCCAGCTTTTTAAGCTGCTGACGAACTTGCTGCAGACTTTCTGCAACTATGGTGAACCTGGGGAGGTACAAGACAACAATGGCCCAGTGAGGAACGGTCCCAAAGCAGCCTGTATTACAGAAAGCCAGGGAAACAAACAAGTGGTCACGGGAAACATGAGGCGTCACACACATCACTGCATTGATGAGCTTAGTTATCTGGGGAGAAAAAAGCTAACATGCATTGAATAATGATGTCCTGGACCGAAATCCTCTGCACGCACCTGAGATCTATGTAAGGAGAGACCAGTGGGGGCATGGCTTCTCAGGGACCTGTGCCTTCAACTGACCTTTCAGGCAAGTGGGATTTAAAAGGAGATGGTAAACAGGAGGCCAGCAGCAGGGGACACAGTAAGGCAGGTACCTTTGGGTGACGGAAGAGGTGACAAGGAGCCACTGCAGGTTTTATGTCAAGACAGTGGTGTGAGCAGGTGGTGCCTCACCAGACTGTCAGGCCCAGGGATCAGCCTTGAAGCCATCAAGCAATGTGGTTAGGAGGGAACTAAGATTACTGTTTGCCAGAAGGAGAGGGTAATAGGTTAATCTAGACCCCAAAAGCCAATGAGTCAACCACCAAGCCCTTGCTTTTAGGTTCTCCCTACCTTACTGTCAGTCACCTGCTAATGGTTCACCTGCAATAATGGCAGAAGAAAATATTTTAAAATGTCTATTTCACTTCATGAGTTCACTCTTTGAATCCAGTTTAAGGAGCTGAAAGAGCAGTCCTTAGCCACAGGAGAAGGCAGGATAATGGTATTTAAGTGAGTTCCAGAGAAGCTTCTAACCCAATGTCCTCAACTCTGTCTGGTTTGGCACACAGAAAATGGCAATCCTCAGACAGCACAGAGGGACAACGGGGGACATTTCTGTCCCTGGGATAGGCGCATGTGACCAAAATGACCACGGGGGGGGGGGGGGGGCGCCAGACACTCCAGGGCCTCACTTGCCACCTGGCTGGCTTGGGGGTCCGAGCCCTCCCGGTCCATCAGGGCACACACAAAATTAA